>PVJA010011657.1:0-54067 GCA_004027025.1 Myocastor coypus | reverse complement strand
GTCAAATCCCCTCAGGATTAAATTTGAGACCATAGACAGTACTTTGTAGAACTGTTGTTAGTGTTAGCCTTCAGGACGAGTCACGGCCGTTGCTTGGCCATTTTGCTTTCTGTGAAAGCCTGAGAGAATGTTTTTCTCTGGGTGACTCTCCTTAGACGCACTGCAGTTCATTCATCCGTTTCCTCTGAGGTCCCATAATCTCCTTGACCAGGAAATTTGGGACACCTCTGAGTTATAGGATATTACAGCACAGGTTCTCTTATATTATTTTGGCTTTTAAGCTGATTTGTAAATATAAGTAAGAGATAACAATTTTCTACTGATAATATGAAAAAATGTAAATAAGTAAATAAGTAAGTAAATAAATAAATAAAATAAGACCTGTGGTTAATTATAAGATTCCCACAGTGGTCGTCTGGCCTCATCTTGTAAACACAGAGACCTGAGAACTATGGAACCTGAATGAACTGTGTGTCTAGATCCAACAGCTTATTCCATTTCTCCTTTTATTTTAGTAACAGCATTATTTTCACTGTTAGGAAAAAGATTGGCTTGGTAGACTTTAGGAACCGCTTTAGTCAGCGTGGATAAATGAAAGAACACAAGTGACCAGCGTTCATCATGACAAATGGAAACTGTCATTTAATTTTTATCCCCAATTATACAGCTCCAGGACCAATTTTTCAGGTGGAATGTTGGAGCCATTAAAAAGAAATAAGTAAACTATACCATATTCCATCATTTTTGTGGCAGCTACCCAATGATCTGTAGTCTTATTACATGTATGTTTTTATAGAGATATTTTTCTCCTAAGTTTGCCGAAGGCTGTATTAACTCTTCCCTGGTTTTTTTCTGAAAGTTCATTTTCCCAAATGAATTTCTCTTTTCTTTTTATCAGTGAGTGGTGGTTGGGATTTACCTTTGGCTTTAGTTGGCAGTAAAACTCATTTTCATGTTTTATGTTCTTTGACTACTAGAATTGCATAGAATGATTTTTTTTTCTAAATTTCAACTGAGGGGCCAGCGAGATAACTCAGTGGTCTAAAGTGCCTACTCAGGAAGGCTTAGGCAACCACAGTGACCACGGTTCGATTCCTGGCACCACATGCTGTGCTAGTCCCATTCCCAGGGCAGGCTGAGCCAGCCTTTAAAAAATCAAAACAAAACTGAAATTGTGTTAATGGTACTAATGTTCAGTACAGTCCACGTTCATTGGGAGTTCATAATGTGATTTATTAGAAAATAGTCTATAAATAGAAATGAATCAAGCACCTCTGGGTCCTACCTTACCATGATGCAGAAATATTTGGAGCCTTCAGAATTTCTGCTGACAGTATTCTGCCCATTCTTCCACTCTAGCACTTAGTGAATTTTGTGTTAATTTACTGATTTCAAGTACATTGTTCTCTAGTAATTTGAAGCTTAGGTATTTTGTGTACCTTTAGATTTCAAAGTTTTACCTTTACTTAGCAAAGCAAGCAAAGTGTCTGCAAAGCTTAGCAGTGTCGTCATATATGAGTCATGCAAAAGAAGTTTTGAATGACTAATTACTTCCTTATTTCCTTTTGGAGCTATTTATAATTAGAAATTTGTCAACAATGTTGAAACCCAAGATCTTCAGAGGACACTAAAAACCTTTATAGCCACATGTCTAGTCATCTTTATCACTATAAAAATTTGCATGTGGCAGGTAGTCTTTGAATTTTGCAGGCGAGAAAATTGAGATCAAAGGTTATTATTGATATTAAGAATTCCAGAGAGAGGGATTGCTACAATTAGAACCACTGCCTTCTGCTTCTAAACCTATTTTCCTAAGCCATACTACTTTGGGGCTTTGTGTTTAGATTACACAGCCTGCCATTGCTTCTATTATCAAAGACGTTGATTTGCTTTTGATGTACAAGTAATATATACATTGTGCTTGGGAGTGGGGGTAAGACAGGTTGTTCGGGTTTTGGAAAAGCTTGTTAATAGGTGAGGTCTATTTCTATGTGTATCTTCATGTGGATATTTTCTTTCTGGTATTCAAATCCTTTTTTTTTTTGTTTGTTTATCTAATTACTAACTCATTGGAGTCTTTGACTCAGCTGAAGAATGTTTATATACTTGACTTTAGTATCAAAATAGTTAAATTTAATTTTCAATGAAAGAGGTACTGGAGTCTATTATGAACAACAAGGCAGTTTTTTTTTTTTTTTTTTTTTTCAGATATATGCCATGGCATGTGCTTAGAGGAGAAATGATACCCTCTTGTATCCACTATAAAACTGTCATCTGGTACTGTTACTATTAGGGTATGCAAGTAAGCTTATAAACATGCTGATGAAAGGATTCTCTTGGCTTGGAACCTTGTTAAGTAAAAGATGTTAAATCTTGTGTGTTGTCCTCAGGGATGGTGGACTAAACAACTGCACTTATCCTTATAAATGCCTGCTGCAGAACAAGCAAATGGCTTTTTGTAAGAGTCACTAGAATATGAAGAGTTATTTTGAGTTAAGGAGACTATTAACATACAAGTTTATCCTGGCAAATAGCAAAGCAATCCTACGAATTTGCAAGTGTTTTTCCTAGTTTTCTCCACTAGTTAAGGGAGGAGTCAACCCAAGAAAATAGTACATCATTGGTAGTCTGTCATAAATCATTTCTTGGGCTAGGTGTCTATCTTAAGGCTACATTAGGTCTTTTAATGGGAGGAAGAACTCTCGGATTTGGCTAATGTACCTGCACTGATGGAGAGGCGGCAGTTTTCTGTCTATTCTCTTGTGTTATAAATGAGAACATTTCTTGCACCTTTATTTTTGTGGGTGCGTGGTGTGTTGGGCTTGGGATTGGTCAGTTATAGAGTTATGGAATCAGAAGGGATCTCAGCATAGCACAGTATCCACAGCTTTGAAGTAGGCTTTTTCATTTTTAGATTGCTGTAATATTAGACTGATTTTTTTTCCTATGATTGTATTTATTACTCTCCTCGGTGTCTGATCACTGGCCATTTTGCCTTATTCTCCAGAGTTTAATCCTTGCTTGTCATTGCCTATTAGTGTGACACCCTGGCCTGTGCAGTCTTATTTTAAATTCTCTTAACTATCAAATGCTCTTATATGTCTATGCCTTTGCATGTGCTGTACCCTCAACCTCTTTTGTTAATCTGATCTTTGAATCATTCACTTCACAAGTGGCTTTGTACAAGTACTTTTTCTATTTTCCTCTCCTTATTTCCCCCATATCTTGAATTTTTAGGTAGATTTATTCATTCATTCATTTATTTATTTTTCTTGTTTCAGAACTTTTTTGTGTTTATTTATTTATTTTTATGGTCAGCTCAGCCTGCCCTGAGGGCAGGGCTGGCACAGCATGTGGTGCTAGGGATCGAACTGCAGTCCCTGCAGCCGCCTAAGCTTTCCTAAGCAGGCGCTTTAGACCACTGATCCATCCTACCGGCCCCCGTAGGTAGATTTATTTTAAAAGGAGTAGAAAAATAATAGATGAGACATTAGAAATGATGCACAATTTCAAAAAAAAATACCAAGTTGATAGGTATTCAACAATTGTTCTTATGTTGCGTATTGATGTCTTCAGTGCTCAGATAACCAGATATAGGCATGTAAAATTAGTTAAAATAAAAATTTTAAGCACTAACTGCTATTTGTAGTACAATCGTCTTAGCTATCTTGTGTAAATATATACATGATTTTTTTCCTTTCCCTCATCCCGACTGTTTATTCCTTTTGCTAAGTTTCTTTATTTTTCACCATGTCTATTATATTTTTTAGACTTTCTGTACTCTTTCAGGTTCTTACAGGGAGACAATACAATTTACACATGTGGGTCTAATTTACTTCACTTATCATTATGGTCTCTAGTTGTATCCATTTACCTATAAAAGCCTCAAGTTTACCTTTCTTTATAGCTGAGTGGTACTCCATTATATAAAAATACCACATCTTTTTATATATTCCTTGGTTGATGAGCATCTGGTTGTTTCCAAGATTTAACTATCACAAATTGTGCTGTTGTAAACATGGGTACACATCTATCACTGTGGCATGATGTTTTCAGTTCTTACTGGAAAAATACGCAGAAGGAAAATAGGTTGAATGGGACCTCTAACCCTAATTTGTTGAGGAGACTCCACTCTGTTTTCCACAGAGGATGCACATGATCTCTCCACTTGGTACCCAATTGCTCTCAGCCCTGTGCTGCCCTACCTCCATTATGAATGGGATTCTGTGAAGAGAGCTATCAGATTTTAATGGATTATATAATCTTGAGTGCCTAGTACAGTGCTCAACCCTTAGTAATCATTTTTATATCACTGGGTATTTGTTGTTCTAGTGAGCTTCGTTTTCCCCTATAGGTGAAGCTTTTAGGATGCCTCATTGCACATTGCTCATTGAACTTAAAATCAATTGAAACTCTCAGGGCTGTCAGAGTTGCCTGATTTAGGATTTGGGGGATTGTAAAATAATGAGAAGAGTGCTGAAGGTTTCATAGAACAACTTGTCATTGATTTCAGAGTCCATAGTCTTTCTAAAAATATTAGCTTGTAGCATTTAGGTGATGTGAGTGAGACTCAGGATCTTGTTCATTTTCTACAAAGACTGGTCATATTCACCAAGTTAATAATAAAACATAACATGCAGTTTTCTCACTCACAAATCCCTCACCTGAACTTCTGTTATAATATATATTCACTTACTATTTCTAAGAAGTGGGTTTAATCTTGTTTTCCAACAGTTTTTAGTCCATGGAAGAGCTGTGATTATCATTGTTGAGTGTCTTCATAGGAATTAAAGATTATAAAGGCCAGCTGGTACTTCATAATGAGACCTTGTCTCAAAAAGAAATAAACAAACAACAACAACAAAAAAGCAGAATAGAGCAAAAATTCTAGATGAGCATGGTGGCGCATGCCTGTAATCCCAGCACTCAGGAGGCCGAGGCAGGAAGATTGTTGTGAGTTTGAGACCAGCGTGGGCTACTAAGTGAGCTCAAGGCCAGCCTGAACTGCATAGGAGACCCTGTCTCAAAAAGATAAGAAAAGAAAGAAAGGAGAAATTAAATGTTACAGTTTTTTTTTTTTTTTTAAGTCTTTGCTTTGTCTTATGATATATTAGTCAGCTTTTTATTACTGTCCTAAAATTCCTTCGGCATTATGGCATTGGCCATGGTCTGGTCTTGTGTGATGTTAGAAGCTAAGCAGTGTTGGATCTTATTAGTACTCGAATAGGAGACCCCTGTGGTAAGACCAGTTGCTATGGGCTTAAAGTGAGGTGTGGTGGTACACACCTGTACTCCCAGAACTCAGGAAGCTGAGGCAGGAGGATTGCTGTGAGTTTGAAGCTAGCCTGGGCCACCCAGTCAATTTAAGATAAACTTGAACTACTTAGTAAGACCCTGCCTGAGAAAAGAAAACAAAAAAAGAAATAAAAGAGAAAAGGATTATTTAGGCTCATTATTCTGGAGTTCCAGTCCGAGACTGGGCAGCCAGGTATAATAGGTCCTTGTCAAGAACACACAGTGGGAGCACATGGCAGAGCAAACTATTTCCACCCATGAGCCAGACAGCAAAAGAAATGCGAAGAGTGTGGGTTCTACAATCCCTATGGCTGGCACACACCTCTGAGGGGCTTTTGACAAACCATAGCGGGCACATTTGGTATCTCAGTAAGCTCTGTATTTTACATTTGAATGGTCAAACCTTCAAGGCCACTGAGGTTTCTCTGGCAACTTTTGCCATCATTTTCATTAACAACTTCCATCCTTCCTGTGTACACAATTTCTTAGCCTAAAGGAACATGCTAAAAAGGCAGCACTTCACTGCCATAGAATCTGAATCATTTGTTTTGTTGTTTTTATATTTGCCCCCTGCCAAGAAAAAAGGAAAACTGTTCCTAAGAGTAGTGGTTATTAAACTCTTACACTGAGTTTGACTAGGTTCTTTGAACTAAACTTGAATGAAAGGGCTGAGGAGATAGCTTGGTGGCATAAGCACCTGCCTGACAAGCTCAAAGTCCCGGGTTGAGTCCCCAGTATCACAGGCCATGCAATCCCCAGTTTCCTGGGCGGACTAAGCTGGCCCAAAACAGAGTGTGGTGGTGCGTGCCTGTAATCCCAGTGCAGAGGAAGATGAGTCAGGAAGATCACTATGGGTCCAAACTGCATAGTGAGACCCTGTATCAAAAAGAATACAGATACAAATATAAATAAATATAAATTAGAATGAAAGCCAAAGGGCCACCGAGTATTCACTGTCTACTCAGAAGCTCTGAAAAGGAACCTCAAGAGCCATGATCACATTACACGTACTGACACCCCCTTCATATATGAAACAAGGGAGAAAGAGGTGAAGAGCTGTTGAGAGGGAATGCAAATGATGAAAGTACATTGCATACCTGCACAGTTCTACCAAAATGAAACACATTAATCTGATCAATTAAAAAAAAAAAAAAAAAAAGAACCACAATGAATTGAATCACTATTCTTGTGGAAGCTTTCAGGGCCAGTGACCTGAGTGCCTCCCACTGTGGATTCACTGGTGTTTCTTCCAAAGTCCTCCCGTTTCGTCATGTAATTAATACTTGGGTACTTGCATATGAGGAAGAACCATTTATTTCTCCTCAGTAGCAAGGCATCCTATTGTATTTATTAAATTATTTTGGTATTTTCTTGGAGAGGGTGTAATTTCTTCCTTTGCATTTGATTTATTTTTCTCATTGAAATTTCACCAAGTATTTATTAAGCGCTCATGGTATGACAGGCACAGTGCTGGATAGAGGGAAATAATGGGTAGCAAGATAGATAGAATCCCTGCTCAAAAGCTTAGAGGCCCCTGGTAACACAGGCAATGAAGCCATTATGGTGTACATAAAGGGAGAGCTTATGTCAAGAGATAAAATATTTGTTTTTTACTATACTAGTACAGTCATTGTATGTTTGAACCAAAATTAGAGCACAAAAGGTAATGCCAAAGAAATGAAATTATGCCAAATAACCTTGTGAAGATAAAGTATGGATTGAAATCTTAAAGGTAGGATTTCAACATTAAAATATATGAATTTTTGTAATATTTGAATGATTTATGAGTACAAAGGGATGAATATTTGAAATCAGGTCTGCCCAGGATAAATGTTTGTTGTACTTTCTGGTTTCTGTCACTTGCAGAGTTGAATTTATGGAGCTGTTAATGTAAGGAACAGATTTTTAAAATAAATTTATTAGCATATAATAAAGGCATAACAGAATTTATTAAAAGTATGATTTACTTTAGACACTCTGAATCCCACTCCAATGTTTCAATGGGAAAAAATAAACCAGAAAAAATGAGCAATTGCTCATGTTCTGTGAGCAAATATTATTAAAAGACCTTCTATGCTACTGGACTGTTATGGATTCCCTCTCTCAAAACACCACTTGGCTGTGCTTTGTCACTGAAGTTGATCTGACAGTTTCTCATAAATAACTCTGAAATGGGTGTACATTCATGCCTTTGCATAATAATTATATGCCTTTAATATTGCTGAGGTCAGCATGTGGACATCTCTGCAAAACATTAGTTAAATAATTGGTCCTTTTAAGCTGCATCCTGTCAACAGACCATATCCTTGGAGGCCACGAATAGAAATGTACAGTGCTTCAGTGTGGTAATCTATGCAAATCAGTGTTTTATGGGCCAACAAGGGCTGCATAGAGGAACTGAAAGGCAAAGATGTTTGAGCTGATAAAATAGTTCCTACAAGAAGGTGGATTACATACTCTACCTCCTCACTGCAGTCAAAACTGTTCTGAAGCCCTCTGAGATGGGCATGGACATCTATCTTGGCTTTTGTTAAAACACTGTGGCACAGGACCTTCATGACCAAGTAGTTTCCTCCTCATGACCATAATCCTATCTTTCCCTTCACTTAATCTTTTGCCTTTTGGCCATTTCTCTGGTGATAATGATTATCTGGTTAGCAATCACGTATAAAATCTTATACCAAAAGTTTTTCTGGGAGTGGACCTAGGTACTCATAAACTGCATGTATGAAGTGCTTTTGGTTTGTGCAGTTTTGCAAGTTGCATGTGGCAGGTGGAAGACCTGCTGCTGACTCAGTGCACCCTTCCAGAGTGGGTTCTCTGATGATAATGCCTCACCTTTAAGCCTACTTGACAGGATTTAACCACACATGCAACAAATCAATGCAGGCTAGAGCGCAGATGCACTTGATCTATATTGTTTGTCTTCTTTTGACTGATGCAGGCAAAAGAAGCCATCAGATAGCTTCTTTGTTAATATAGCTTTGTTCTGAAAAGTAGGCAGTGATATATTTGGGGATGGAAATGTGGAAATGGCCCAAGTCTTAAGTGAGGGACACTTACCAGCCTGGAGGACAATTAGTCAATATCCAGCCAGAGCAGGCTATGAAAGGAACTTGGTTCTTTAGGATGAATCACATTATGTAAAAGTTCCTAATAGTTTATTAGTAGTATTGAAAAATGCAGCCTACTAAAGATTCTAACTGATTGTTTTAATGAAAGCTGTGGTATTTGTGAGTGGCTTTTGCTTATAAATTTTTCCAGAGCTATGAAAAAAGATGAGGTTGATGGTTTTTCTTATTTTCCCTCCCAAGCCTCTGTCTGATTTGTTTCATCGTCTCTTTCCACTGGCTGTAGAACATCTGTTGGAAAATAATGCTTGTCCTGTCAGTTTCTAGAATCTGCAGCAAACTGAAGTGTGTGCACAAGGTGGATGTCAGCATTACAGGGCTGCTGCAATAAGGCTACTGAAAGGCAGAAGGCAGAATTAATTCTGTACTGGTAAGATTCATTTAAAAGAAAAAAAAAAAAAAAGATGTGGACATGCTTGTTCAAGAATAGGAAGCTTATCCCAAAATGGACCAAGAAGTATACCAGTAAAAATACAATTTTGAACTAAAGGCACAAGTACAGGATGATTATTGTCTGCTGTGTAGTGGATGATTCTTTGTTCTGAGCCTAGGTTACACTCTTGCTGGAAGCTTACAACAGATCAATAGTAATTTTGTTATGGGCCAGATGTCAAAACAGAAATGTGCTCTCAAATCCCACTGACTCTCTATGACAACTAGTATGCTAAAATACATTCACTCAGCAATCAAGGCCTTTGCGATGCTCCTGTAGTGCTGTCTGCTTTCATGTGGAGTCTTAAAGGTATGTGCACACATTGTTAGCTGAGATCCTCTGTTTGTTTTCTTTTCTGTATTACATTTTTCTTTTGATTGAGAATAGATGCTGGGAATGTGGCCCAGGGGCACAGTGCCTGCATGACAACCCAAGAACCTGAATTTGACTCCTGGTACTACTCTCCCTGCAAAAAAAAAAAAAAAGAAAAAAAAGGAGAGGATAGAAACACCTCTTCAAACTCCCCTTTTCTCTCCCTTGATAATGAGTTGGGTCTGAAGCCTATACTGCAGCTTCTGGTTAGAAGTTTCATTTATGATGATAAATAAGATATGTGGTAGAAAAATGTCTTCAAGAAAAATAAGCTAGCGAGCAGAACTCTTTTTTTTAAGTTCTTCTGTAATCCAACTTTTGAATTTTAATTTTGGTCTGGTAAGGATCTGAGAGTTCCATGTTCTTTGATGAAAGGTAATTTCAGGGATGCTGCCTGTTCCATTTCTGCGTATCTTCCCATCTTTCACTTCGGCTTCTGTGAGGCTGCTAGTTACCCACCATCTTTTGGGTAGAATCAAGACACCATTCCTTTGTCAAGAAAATGTCTTCCTGTGATTTCTTTTAATAGACATATCTAGAAAAACAATCAGAAACAACTGGCAGTTTTTGGTAGATGCAGTTTGAAAATTTAATTTAAAATAGTGTTAGCTTCTTTCCAGAGAGAATTTGATCTTGCTCATTGTCTTGTCTATTAGGGCCCTGCCTTATTCCTTTCTTTCTTCCCATAAAACAGAGAGAGAAAAGAAGAAAAGAAAAATTAAACCTTTCCTTTCAGACCAAGAAAGGACTGAAAGAGCCTCAGCTTACATATTCAATAATGTCCTGTAGTAGAGCTTTCCAGTCTACCTTTGGGCAGGTCTCATATTTTCCCATCTTTTGTAGTAGAACCAATCTCTAAGTAGGAAGGAAAATTACATGTAAGTGTGTAAGTTCTCTGAGAATTTCTTACTTTGTTGGATTTTGTTTTGCATTAGTCTGTGTAGGTCTTGGTGCTGTTCAGCGGATTTCCCCAACAGATATGATACCCCCAAATTACTTGGATTCAATTATTCTTTCATATCTTTATTGCTAGTGCTTCTCACAGCACTGAGGCTGATAGGAGTAAGTGAAGAGAACAAAGTTCAAATCAGATTGAGGCACCTTCTGTAGCAAAAAGTACATATACCATTATTGCATTCCAGGCTATATGTCAGAAGCAGAAAGGATTCCATGATTAATAAGCCAGAATCCCAGTCTCTCAGGAACTTTCAGGGTTCCCAGACCATACTTGTGAGCTCTAACACATTTAAATATTCAAATTTGCATTTACCTATCCTTGTTTTTCCTGATAAATAGGTATATAAGATCATGGGATGGGGAAGCTAACTGGTCCATTGAGAATTAAGTTCAAGACTTGGACTCAAAGATAGAACTATCTAGTTATATTCATTGCTATTGTTATTACCTCAGCTATATTTAAGTACTAATGTACCAAAGGGTGTAACAAAGAATGAGCATCGAACAAAGAATCAAAAAGAGAATGTCAAGTGGGTTTCCTTCCCCCTAAATAAAATAACAGTGAGTGGTCATAAGCTGGATATGAAAGGTTAACATTATCATCTGAGCAGAGCAGCAAAGAAACTCGAGAAGTTAAATGGCATTTCTAGGAATACTTTTGCAAAAGCTTTAAACAATACTTATCCAAACAAAAAGCCACTGGGATTTCACAATTAGAAAAATTGAAGAACTTGGGGTCCTTTTTCTCTTTGCATCATGTATTGAAAATGAAATCAAACTTAACTTTATATAATATAAGGAATAGACATGCATGTGTATGCACACACATTCTATTTTATCTTACTAGGGTAGAATGAATGAGTAAGATATAGGATAACCATAGGGAGTTATCTTTATCAAGTTCAGAGCTCCTATCATACCCTGGTATATATTAGTCTTATGTCTTATTGAAAAGAATCTTTATAGGATACTCAAATAGTATCATGTTTACTATTGTGTGCTAAACTTTTCCGAAACCAGAAAGCATTAGTCCACACCAGGGGTTTGTGGACTTTTTCTGTAAAGGGCCACATGGTAAATATTTTTGGTCTTGCAAGTCAGTCTCTGTAAAAACAAAACAAAAAAACCTGAAGTCTTTTTACATAGAAGCAGGTTTAAGAGATAATATGTCCTAAATAGTGTGGCCGTGTGCCAATAAAATTTTATTACAGATACTGAAAAAATTGACTTTCATTTAATTTTTAATATATCATGAAATACTCTTGATTTTTAGGCAGGTTTTGATCTATAGGCCATATTTTGCCAACCCCTGTTCCTTCACAGTACTGTTTGTTATCCAAACCATGATATTCATTGATGACTTAATTTAGTAACAACTGTGAGAAAATGAGACATTCAGAGTAACTGCCAGAGAACTCATAAGGCCTTCCAGACAACGTCTGTTGAGGACTGTAGGTCATTTTATTTTAACGGGTTGGGGAATAGGTGCTCAGGGGCCTGAAAAGGTGAAGACAGGAAATGAAGTAGACACTAAGTACAGGCCAGTTTTTGTGCATTCTCACTGTATAGCATACAGATCATCTCACTTTATCTTCAGAGATTCCTATGAAGGAAGAGCTGGTCTCCCCATTTTATAAATGAAAAAATCATGATTAGGTAGGGAAAAAAAAAACTTGAAGATAAAATAGTCATTGGCCACGCTAGCTGGATTCCAGCTGAGCTCTGAATAGTCAGTGTGGGGCAATTACCTGGCAAGTACACAGCACTTAGTCTGTTGTCTGGTATTATGCTAGGTCCTGTGTCTGTATGATTGATTCATCTATCATGATGAGGGTGAAAGTAACGCTTTCAATGATACAAATGGCCTGCAGTGGCATGCATGCCAAATAGGTTTGCCACCACTGGGGAGGCCTGAGGTGAAGTGATGTGAAGAAGGCATTAGAAGCTGAAGAATACCTGTCAGAGGTGAAGTTGAACCTTGCACTCCACTTGTGTCCAGTCAAACCAGGTATGCTTTTGGAAAACAGAGAGGAATAATAAAGACAAAAGTTTGGAGAAAGTCACTCACTTAAAGTATGGCAAATCATAGGCTTGGAGAACCCAGTGTGAAAGTCCTTTCTACTGAGCTGATTGATGAACTCCCATTGGACAGCTGAAATGCTATGCTTCAGGGAAACAACAGAGGGTGAGATTTTTTTTTTTTAATGCATTGCCAGTCTTTTACTTAAAAGAATCTGAGCATTTAAATTACTTATTTGAAGTGCTGGCAAGCTAATAAATTCAAGGGGTAGTTTTAAAAATTGTCAATCTAAAATGTAATCCTATTAAAATAATTGAGTATTTTCGGAGTGGAGAATTCCCCTGTCCTCCTGTCCATGGCCCACAAGAGAACAACATGAAAGGCATCCCAGAATGTCCTCTGAACATCCTTTGGCCAGCTGGTGTGTTTGCACAGGGTAAGTCTCTCGTCTGTAAAGGATTTCCTTAGCCACAGCACTTTACAAGGCAAATGCCCCCACATAATGACAGGTTTATCCTAATAATGGGAGACGAGGATTATATTTGGAATGATACCTTCTAGGTCTTGGGAACCTTTTTGGTCTGTTAATTTGTGCTCATTTCAGTGTGTGATTAAAGATCCTCTGTAAGTTGAAACGTTTGCGTTTTCTTGCTTCTGTTCATTTCTTAGACTCCTTTTCATCTAGCAGCTTGGGTTACCTTGAATTAAATTGGTTTATGGCATGCCGTTTTCGGTAAAACTCTGCAAAGAAATGGTCACATAACTCAGAAAGGTTTGCCCTTGGAGTGATTTAGTCATGCTGGATGATAGCTGAGGAGGCTTATTGACTTTGAGCTCCCTTTGGAACCAAATTCAGAAAGCTGTGCACTTCTGTGGCACCTGTGAGACACTGACTTGAATAGAGCTACTGAGAAAAGCATTTCTGTTGTTGGCATTTTTCCTAATGCATTTTGTATGTGTCTATACCACAGGGAGAAATGTGTGGTTATTGTTGAAATATTATCTGCATGGCTTTGCTGAAGAAGAAGAGCCATGGTGAAGCAGTCAACAGATGACGTCTTGTGGCGTGTGTAATGGTTTCGGGTCTGTGTACCTATAACACCGAAACAAATTTATGTCCCTAATGTTCAACTTATGAAACCCATTAAAGGGACCTTAAATCAGTGACTTGGGGCTTGGTAGCTGTGATTTGGAATGCTATTTGAGTGCTAGCTTTCTTTTTGTTGATCTGGTTTTAGCTGAGAAGATGGGCTTTGATCACTTGAGTACTTGCCCTGTGTGAGTCCAAGATAGAAAATAAAATTCTCAGAAGTGCAAAGGAGTCCATTTCCTTCTCCTTCTAAACAGATAGGCTCTGGTTTAAGTAAAAAATGTGTGTGGACAGATCTTCATTTGTCATGTGTGAGCCAGGCATGTTGCATTTGTCTAAGAGGAACAGCTTTATGTAGGTGGATGTGTAATACCCATAGGCTATCAGAGCCACCTATTCATTTTCACAAATCCCTTCTCTTATAACAGCATTGCAGGAAGTTTATGTAATTGATTCACTTGAGCAACACAAATACTGGAATTCATAATCATTCCAAGATATGAGCAGAACTTCTTTTACATTAACAAAATGCTATTTATTATTCTCAGTTGCTCATTAAACACTTTTTGATTGGCAGCTTACCTTGTGCCCAGCTGTAGGCTGAAATATGCCAAGCGGGAAAAAGGCAGAATCCCTGACCTCATAGTCCATTAAGCAGGGTAGACCTCAAACAAATGGACACAGCGCATACATTCATTAATTTATAGAATTCCAAATAAGCATAACCTAGATAGCTGATGGTAGCGATAGGGACACCCACGGAAGGGAGGAAGGGGACTATAGTGAGCAGAGGCAGATTTGACTGTCATGTTTCTTACAGTTGCAGATTTAATGTGATTATTTATTAGCCAGTAATCCAACTTTACAGTCATTATGTGGAGAAGCCTGTGGTGGAAGGAAATCATATACTGAGAAGGGTCTGAAGAGAAAGGCCCTGGAGGGCTGCAGTAGGGGAGGTGATGATGGTGGAGCTGTGATCTGAAGGGGCAGCCTGCCCGGCTGGGACAGGTTTAATGGAGTAGGAGAAACTTTCTGAAGGCAGTCTGAGGCCTTGAGGGAACTGAAAGGCTGCTGACTGACTGGAGCAGGGAGGAGACTGGGAGCTAAGATGGGGTCAGGGCCTAGAGTGCTGAGTTAATGTGGGTGCCTCCCCTGGTATTGTGTGGGGCTTTTTGGGTGGTGACTGTAACATGTTCCCAGGTGTTGACTGCAAAAGATTTCTGTGGAAGATCATGAATGGATACAGGTAGTCAGAAGGCTACTACTGTATGCAAGAGGAAGCAGTGACTTTGTTAGGGTTATGGTTGGTGGGGGATTCTGGGTGGGACTGTGAAGAGAAGTGAGAGTGATTGAAGAATAAGTAGGAGGTTAAATGTGCAAGCGTAGTGGGATGATCCAAGTCTGTGGTGTGGTCAGAGGCCATAGGGACATGTTATACTGACAAACAGGATCCACCAGAAAGTGTGTGTGCTCTTGAGGAAAAGAAAAGCTTTAATACACACCAGACATTGACTCCTGGCGCACTGACACATTAGGCCTTTCATGATGCCTCAGCAAATTTAGTATAAACAACTTTGTATTAAAAAGTTCAGCGGCCAAATAGCTCAGTGGATTAAAGCACCTGTGAGAAGGTGCAGGGGCCAGGCAGGGTTCAGTCCCAGGCCTACCGTGCTGGCCCTGCCCACCTCCTCCGACTGCTGAGATGGCAATTGAGACTGGGCGTGGTGGCACACGCCTGTAATCCCAGCTCTTGGGAGGCTATAAACGGGGATCACTAGGAGTCTGATCTAGCAATGAGACCCTTCCCTTAAAAAACAACGAAATAATAATAAGATAAATAAAAAACATGAAAGCTGAGTGTGGTGGCATATGCCTATCTATAATCCCAGCATACAGGAGGCTGAGGCAGGAATTTTGCTGCAGATCCCAGAACAGCTTGGATTACTCACTGAAGTTCAAAGCTAGCCTGAGTTAAAAGGCGTAGAAGAGCTTTCCAGAGGGAATGAGATGCTTTGAGGGAATTAAAAAACCCTATTCTCAAAGCAAGACTTTATCCCAGAACCCTGTCTCGAAAACAAAGAACAACAGAACATGAAATAAGCCTTATTTTGTTTCTTTCACATTAAAATAGTTTGGTGACACTGTGTGTTGACCCTAGGGACTTTGTACTTATGTATACCCCTCACCTTCCCTTTTTATTTTGAGATAAGAGTTTTGCTGAGTTGTCCATCTTGCTTTTAAACTTGTCATTCTTATGCCTCACCCTTGTCTATTTTTTTGTAGTAGATGTCAATCCATTTTTAATTTTTCTGGTAATTTTTTGTGTTCTTTGAAAGAAAGGAAATTATATTTCTTATCCTTTCTGCTTCTTATACTGTAATTAAGACAGTGGAGATACTTAGTTACGACTCTAAAAAGAAGTACAAAAAGCAGGCACAAGCCAGAAGATGGTATCAAAGTAAAATATTTCTAGCAGCGTCAGCAAAATGTAAAGATACCATCAGAAAGAAACATTTGCTGCTTCTACATTCCTGGCTGGTTTGAATTCAGAAAATTTAAATGATTTTTTTTCTATATCTAAATGAGTTAAAATACAAGGGGGTCTTTTATTCCTTAAAAGCTGAAGTCAGAGTAATTTATTTTATCTGGAAGAGAGTATTAAATTAGCTGTCAACTGTGCTACACAGGTGGATGGTAACTTTTGAATGAAATTGACCAAATCTCCAGTCCTAAGGCATTCATTGAATTGGTGCTTTCCATTGAAAAAGGGAAAACATGAAATGTTGAGATAATCGTACTAAACTTCCAAGTAATTGCTTTTGTTAGCTCTACCCGTGTTTACTCATATTAATTACTGAAATTTGATAACCCCTTTGTTTCCTACTTAGCATGACTCTGAATGCAGAGGACAGAGCCATAAATCAGGTGGGTGTTTTTTTCTCAAGGCAGGACTCCTTTGCTTTGAAGTTGACAGCTTAAGGCTAATTCTCCAAGCTTGATAGGTTTATAATTCAAGCAAATGTGATTCAGTGCTGATGGAATTTATTTTTGAAACTCATTATAGGAAGAAAGCCTTTCAAAATAAAAAATGAAGTTTTGAGGTAAATCGTAAGTAAACAAAGACTGTCAGGGTCTCTAAGCACCCAGCCTTAGAGATCTCTATAGCATACTTGTCTGTACATTTTGGCTGGAGAGAAGTGATGGGACTATGTGATAAGAGACAATATGGGAGCTTTGGCATTTTAGAAATAAAGCATGGAGTTAAAGACTTAGCAACTTTCTGTTTCTTCTATTTCCAAATTTCCTTGATGTTGCCCCTTTTTTGAAAAAACAGTTTATTCGTGGTGTGCTTTCTATGTTATTTTTCCAAAGATGTATCCTGCTTAGGTAGTATTTCTTTTTTGGGGGTTATATTGAATTATAAGATTGTTGGGTTTGTTGAAAATTTGAATACATTTTCCTCCCTATCCGGCTGATTCATCCTACCTTACACATGCTCACAGCCTCATCTCCATCATCCTTGAGGAAGATCTGAAGTTTTCACGTACTGTAATGATCACGCTAGCGCTTTTTCTAGGCATTGGGGAGTAAGTAGGGGACAAAGCCACTACATCCCTTCCTCATAGACTCCTTTTTCTAAACACTGTTGTTTGGCTCCTTAAAACATATTAACTAATTTGATTTTTTAAAAAATGTATTTGATACCGGGTCTTGCAGCTCAGACTCCTAGTCGTCCTTCTGTTTTCATCCTCCCCAGCGCTGGGATTATAGGTGTGCATCACCACGCTCTGACTCTGTGGCCAGCTCAGCAAGCCCTGGGGTGGGGCCGGCTCAGCATGTCATGCATGCCAGGGATCAAACTAATTTGATTTTATGGCACTAGCTCAGTAGCACTCAACAGACTAGTGCATGTTTTTTCTGAAATGTAATACACAATTTTCTGCCTTTAAAACATATAGTATGTTGCATGCAGTTTTACTTAAATGGCCTGCAATATTTTGGAATATTAACTAATTAATGTGTTTTTCTTAGAGACTATGACTAGGGGTTGGTTATTTTCACCACTTTACACAACAATGCTGTACTTTTTAGAGTCCTTAACAGTATTAGTTATTCTTGTTTTTCTTTGCTCTCAGCTATAAATATTTAAAGATTTTGTTTTGACTTTAGTGTAGGCTGGAGATGAAGTTAATTACGATTATTAGACTGCCTGAAAGTGTGTTAGTGTGGTAAATGGCAACAGCCCTTTTTGATGACTTCAGTAGGCCAGTGACACTGGTTGGCTTAGAGTCTCTTTTCTGGGGTCTCTGACTCTGTGGAGAGTTGGGCTTATCAGATACTTGACCTCATAGATGAGGTAGTGCTAAAATTATCTTGTCATGAACATTGTCATTTCTTGTAATAAAATTCCTTTAATCACCTCTTTATTGCAACATAACACAATGTTTTATTCTTTCTAGCTTTCATATGCACATGTAAGCACACTTATACATAAAATTAGCTTTTATATTTATATCTAAACTTTAGTAAATGAAATGTTTAAACAGATACGTTGGTATTCTGTCAGTTCTGTATTAGGAATTATAACTAGTCAAAGATGATGAAAATAAGAATTGAGCTTTAAACAACTGCAAGACTTCTAGACTGGATACTAGATTACACGAACACACAACATATTGATTTGGGGGGAATAAAAGCTATATATAGCTCAGATTCAAGCTATGACAGATGGAGGTTCGCTAGCAACAAATCTGATGACTTCTAGGCATAATTCCAAATTCTTTAAAAAATTCACCAGATGCAAGGACTATTGCTATTCTTAATGAATTCACTTTATATAAATGAGACCTATTTATATATTTTCTCCTATGGCCTATTATCCCGAAGGCATTACATTTAACTATTATTTTTTTTAATTATTTTCTGTTTAATGGATGTGTTGCCATGTCTTAGGTTACTTAGTTACTTTGGTTTTCTTTGAAAGGAATCTAGATGTCTAGATTCCTAGATGAGTCAAAACAAATATTTTACATTCATATATGGTCACAATCCACTGAGAATAAGTTTTATAAGTATTTCTACCTTTGTCTTGGAATATTTTTCAAAATTAGCTTTACTGGAAGAGGTCCACTGTGTTCATTTGCTAGTCTTCCAGTGCAACTTGAAATACTCAGATATGTTTCCTCTGGTTCTTGACATTACTCCTTTGTAAATGTCTTTCTAATTTTTTTTCTAATCAGTCTACACATGCTTATAATGAACTTTAAAAATGCTTTTGATGGTGCTGAAGACCCCCATTGATGCCTGATACATTCTGCTTTGTTTTCTTCTGTGTTCTATATTTTTCTTCTCTCCATCCCATCTGTAGGCATGTTCAGGAAATATAGTGAGTGTTTAAATGTTAAAAAATATTATAGTAGCCGGGCGTGGTGGCTCACGCCTGTAATCCCAGCACTTGGGAGGCGGAAGCAGGAGGATCGCTGCGAGTTCGAGACCAGCCTGGGCTACGAAAGTGAGCTCAAAGCCAGTCTGAACTGCACAGTGAGACCCTGTCTCAAAAAGAATATATATATATATATATATATATATATATATATATATATAGTAAAATATGCATTGCTATCAACTGCTATGAAATATTTCCCTTTATGTAAAACCTATTTGTAACATCTTGTCACTTTCCAAAGCAGCTTTTGGAAGTCCTCTTTCTTGAGGTTTTTGTTTTTGTTTTGCTGTTCAATGCCCTCAACCTATTCAAAATGTTTACTTTTGGTGGTTATCTTGACTTTGAGGAAAAACTAGATATTAAATGTTCCAAGATGCAGTGACTAAGGTGGATGAGGGTACACAGCAGTGTTCTCACGAATCTACCTTTCCTTTGGGTGGCCCTTGACAGCATCAGTCACTATATTTTTTTATCACACTTTATAAAAGAGGATTCACGAAAGAGAACTTCGGGAACTAATTCAGAAAATGGCAAGAACAACAATAGAATATATGTGTTCGAAGTAAGGTGTGTTTTGAGGGTGATTAATCATAACATGTCTTTGATTGTCATCCCTTATGCTTAAATATACACTGTATATTTTGATTATACTCTCCATCCATCCATCTGTCCATCAGTCCAAATGTATATTTTGATTATCTTGTCTGTTCATCTGTCCATCCACTGTCTGTCCAGTAGATGCAAACATAAAATCCATGGAAAGCCTGGGGATAGAATGAATAATAATATGTTGTCTTTATCATTCATACCTTGCTTTGATGTGCAGTGTTCTAGACTCTTGGTCTTACTGTTCTGCACAATTTTCTGGTTCTGTTTACATGTTGCATGTGTGAATTCTGTAGAGACATTGTTTAAGGTAATAACCTCTTCATTTTAAATTGTAATTGATATCTTTTATGCCTGGCTGCTGATCATGTAAAACTTCCTTTTGGGAGGGGTACTGGGAATCAAACTCAGTACCTTGAGCTTGCTTGCTAGGAAGACACTGGCCAATGAGCTATATCCCCCCAGTTTTATACTTTCTTTTAAAAGTTGAGTGAGGGGGCTGGGGAGATAGCTCCGAGGCACAAGTGCCTGCTGGGCAAGTGCAAGGTCGTGAGTTCGAACCCCGGTCCCCAAAAAAAAAAAAAGTTGAGTGATTTTATTTATTTATTTATTTATTTATTTATTTATTTTTTGAGTGAAGAAAAACCCAGACAAGTGCTGTTCTTAAACAGAACAACAGAAGTAAATGTGATTTCATTGTACCCTTCTGTGTTCTTGTGATGTTCCTCTGAGTAGCTTTCATGGAATTTTGGAACGAATTAAATGCAATGTGTTAACATGTATGCCTTAGGACAGGAGTGTTTTCCTGACATTTGTCTTTTCCGCCAGATTGATCTTTCTTGTTTTGTCTTAGTTCATCCTTGCGAATGTTAGACACATGCTATTCTAATTTAAATTATCCAAAATTCAAAAGGAGCTACAGTTTGTTAAATCATATGAGCCATGGAGAGACCCAGAGGGGCCTCAGGGAAGGAGACAAGGGTGGGAGAGAAGAGAGTATCATGGTTGAAATCTGAGGGATACAGCAGAGGTCATCAAGACCTTGCCCTGGTGCAATAAAGAAAAGGGTGATTCTCTTGCTACAACTGCTTCAAGTATATTGGGGGGAGACCTTTTGAACTCCTTCTCTTTGCCTGGGGGTCAACATAAAAGGGCTAGCAAAAGCTTAGTTATAGCCAGGCTACAGCTCTCCCTGTCTCTGCCTCTGGTGACATTGAAACTTGAGAAAACAGAAATGAAGGTCCGAATCTGGCCCTCTGCTTTGCTATCATTCCTGTTTGTGATTAGCGTGTTCAGTTTTATATCATCTGTGATAGGGACTATTTTATCCCCCTGGCAAGTTGAGGCGATATAATATTCTTTTAGGATCCACTAATCATGTACATGGGATAAAATATTCTGGAAGTTCAAAAGAAAATATGTGCTGGGGAGATGCCTAGTGCTGTTTGCTGAGATTTATTTTCTTTGTAAAATGTCAGTGTCTGCTGCCTTTCCTGCAGGTAGCCCTCCTGCTTCCTTGTCGCCTGAGTCCTTCAGTGTCTTAGGTCGGGCTGCATCTGTTCCCGCAGAGCTTTCCCTTCCTGCAGTAGAAAGCTGGTTTGTTTGGCTGACAGATGGGGTTCCCGCTTTGGCCTAGATGCGCCTAGTTAAAGGGTTTCTGTTTGAAGCCTGCAGGTGAAGCCCGACTCCATACAGACCCCTGCTTCTACAGTTCCCTTCATGCTCACGTAAAGCAGTAAGGAAGTTTTTAATTGACATTGTCTACTGTTAAGAGGGCATAGTGTGGACATCTTTTGAGAAGACTTACTTTATCTTTCTATGAAATGTCAAGCTCTCAATGCATTGGATAATGCAGTGTGTTGCCTTTGGAAAGGAATGGTACTTTAGTGTTGCTGTTTATCTCTTAAAATCTAGGTGCATTTTGGCAGCTCAAAAGCAACACTTGCCGAAATGCTGTCACAGTCTTCAACCAATGCTTAAACTGTTTGAGGGATGGGTGTAATTTAAAAAACAGTATTTAATGCCCAAAACACATCAAATTTGGGTGAAGGGAATGCATTCTGCATAATGCCTGGAGATGTCTCATATGGTGTGGTTACCTAGCAACAAGTGGAAACTGTATGAAAATGAGGTGCTTATCTGTTGTTGAAGTGGGTGCAATGAAACTTATTACGCCAGCCTGTTTTGCTTGGTATGTTATTAAAATCACAGCTAATGTGGAAAGAACTGGAGCCTGTTCCCTTTCGATACAGAGGCAGTGTTAAAGGCAACTACTGTAAAATGCCAGTGCTTTGATCAGTAAAATGGAAGCTTGCAGCCTCTGTAAATACTCAGCACTGAGATGGTAGAATTTGGTTTGTATTATCAAAGATTTAATAATAAAAGAGCAGACAGATCTGTAGTGGTGACTTAAGCTGCCAGTTATTTAGATTTTTTTTTAAAAAATCAGGGAGCCATTTATAGTTTTGTGTGTGATAATAGCTTGGTACAGCTCTGCTCTCATAGCCAAATTACATTTAACTGTTTGCTGAGCTTATTGATGAATTCCAACCACAGCCTTTATAGTTTTTTTTTTTAATTTACAAAACTGTGATGTATTGTCATTATGCTGAAAGGTTCTATTTTTATTTAGTCAGTTTAAAATAAGCTGCAAATCTTTGATTCTGTAGCTGTTACATATTTTGCAGGAAGTAGAAAGCTTCTTTTCCTTAGCGTATCATTAGGTTTTGTTGTTGCCGTTATATGTCTGTTTTACTGCAGGCCTGTCCTACCACTTCCTTGAGGTCTTTTTTCTATACAGTGAAAGCAGAAAATCAAACTGAGAATCCTGCCAAAATATCCTTTTTGGTTTCCTGTGATCCTAACATGAGACAGCACCAGTTATTCCAGAGATAAAGAAAAGTTTAAGTACTTTCTGTGCCCGCCAAACACTGGAGGTGACACAGGGAAACCTGGCACACAGGACCCAGCAGTGCTAGTTGTATCCCGACATTACTGGTGGGGATTTGGAATGTGTTTATGTGTAGCAGATGGAGCTATTAGTTAGCTGGGCTATCTTGAAGAATTGCTTTCCCAGGTAATCAGCTCTGCTCATTTAGGATGTCGTTTCTCCACCTCGATATGTCGGTTCAAGAAGCAGGAATGATTAATCGCCACAACTGGACAGTGTGCTAGAATAACTCTGTGAGGGGAACCAGCCCCTGGCGCTCCCGCACAACAAGGACTTTGGAGTGCTGTGAGGCAGAGCAAACAAGATGGAAACGATGACCAAGATGCTTCCTGAAGCTTACTTGTCAGTATATAGAGTTGCTGTGGCAACCTGAAGATTTGCAATTCATAGGAAGAGTAGAGCGAGACAAAACCTTAAGTCATGGCTGTCATTACAGTGCAATGGGTGCCACCAACACCTGGCAACCTCTATTACTTCAACTTGTTTCTTTTCACGCTTGGAGGAATAAAATGCATAAAGGATTAATATGCATAGTAAACCTCTTGGTAAAATATGTATGTGTTCTGCATTTCAGATGAGTAAAATCTTTAAAGAGTTCCCCTCTACTTAAACCAATAGTAGATAATAATGTTCAAAGTGAGATTTCTGTCATACTCTTAGTAGAGGAAGAACTGAGATGAAAGGATAAAGATGCTACATTGTTTTTCAAATTTAAAAAAGGGGAGGCAGATTGCAGTGTATTTTAAAAATTGTCCCTCCTAGAGATGCTCAGAATGTACTGTTCAACATGAATAGGAACAAAAAAATAAAAGTTCTTAGCTTTTGTTAGGTCTAAATGTAAATTCTTTTCCATCTCCTCTTGTCAGCTGTGGGTACTTCCAGTTTATCCAGATTTATAACCTATAAAGATAAATAACGATAGCATACAGTTGAAGGTTTTCTTTCGGGTAAGAGGTAGGTGGGAGAACCCAACAAAACTGTTGTTAAATATGGTCACATCATTTATGTATGTTCTGTAATTTCTCATTTAATGGAAAGCTGGAATTTCTAGCATCACACTTAGGTCACAATTGTCTTCCTCAGGTGTTAGCTTCAATGTTGGAAGTGGATAGTGTCTCAGCTGCTCTTCTGTTGTTGCTGGGACAAATGCTTGACACCCAAAGTGAAGGAAGGAAAGGTTTATGTAGCTCACAGTTACCGGAGGTTTCTGTCCGTCCTCAGCTGACTCCAAGACAGAGTGGCTCATGGCAGAGGGCAGAGTGGCACATGGCGGCAGCAAAGA
This sequence comes from Myocastor coypus, assembly GCA_004027025.1. Lineage (NCBI taxonomy): Eukaryota > Metazoa > Chordata > Mammalia > Rodentia > Myocastoridae > Myocastor > Myocastor coypus. The sequence continues at coordinate 30,485 of PVJA010011657.1, read as the reverse complement.
GCAAGGAGAGCCAAGGGAGTAGTAGCAGCAACTATGGCAACAGAGAGGAAGTCTGTGTCTTTGTCTCTCTTGTATTCCACTCAGGCTTTCTGCCCCGAGCTGGGGGAAGTACTCTTACCCATACTCCCAGCAGTTCTAAGACCCATAATCCCAATCCCAGCTGATCATGAGTTAATCTCAAATTCTAGAAGTTCCTACCCTGTGACTGCATGAGGCTTTGGCGGGGACAACTAGGCACAAACCATAACAGATGGGTACAAAGATAAAAGCATCTTTACATTTTAGCCAGTTGTTACTATGGCTTAGCTCTCATGTTTGCTGTATTAACAATGTAAAACAAATTTTTTTGAAAAAAAAAAAAAAAAACAGTTTGCAGCATTTTCTGGTTTAGTGTGCTTAGTAATCTGGGTTTTTTTTTTTAAAAGAATTTTTTATTTTATTTATTTATTTTTTTCTTGTTTCTGAACCTTTATTTGTTTATTTACTCATTCCCATGGCCGGCTCAGCCTGCCCTGAGGGCAGCGCTGGCGCAGCATGTGGTGCTGGGGATCAAACCGCGGTCCCTGAATCCGCCCAAGCTTTCCCAAGCAGGCGCTGTAGACCACTGAGCCATCCCGCCGGGCCCCAATCTGGTTTTTTTTTGTTCTTTTTTTTTTTTTTCTGTAGAAGAAGATGTTTTCCAAGTATGTTTTTAAAACAGTTCAGTTGAACTTTGCCTGGGATTTTCATTTGAAAATCTGTTTCTGATTATCTGAAAAATATGTAGTTGCAATAAAACCATAGTTAGCCGTCAGTATCCTAACATGCGTATTAAGTCAGGAATTAAATCTAAAGGGCTGATGTGTTAAAAACACATTAAATATTTAACATTAAAGAGCAGATTACAGTTCTCCTCTCATCTTTTTGGAGGGTAGAGAAAACAGACTGTACTATTGTAAAGGGTTGCACCTGTAAAAAGGACTATTCAATGTAAACCAAGATCTGGAAATCTAGGTTACAGCTAAGGCCATGAGAAAACAAATAGCAGCTTCCACAGCTGACTTGATAGCTTAGCTGGCATGTTTTCCCTGCTGGGAAGGGAAGGCTTTTGATTGGTGTGTTGCAGCCCATTGCTGCACTGGGCATTTCCTCAAACCAGTATAGTGTTGTAATTGGAGATGATCTTCTTGAAGATGGAGCCTTTTATTTTTGTGGCTTTCTGGGGAGTTGTAATGCCTGCCTGCTTTTCCTCTTAATCAGATATTTGAGAGCTGCAGCTTCAGGTCAAATGAGCATATTCACACCTGATTTTTACACTGTTTTCAGTAACTGGAGTATTTAGTTAAACAGAAAAGTACCTCGAATAGGCCCCTTTTAGTAAATGGTCTGCCTGAGAGCAGCATTTGCTAGCATTTGGTGGATATTAGAGAAGGCACTGACACCTGTAATTTGTAACTCAGTTAAAATTGTTTACCTGGACACACCTGTGGACAAGAAGAAAGCAGCCAATTTAAGTTTAGCTGTGTAATTTTTTTACTTGTATAGCCAGATGTCTTTTAATTTATTTTCTAGGAAATGAACAACAGCAGCGAGATTTTAACTGTAATTGCTGAATTCTAGTAGAGACCTATGAATGGGCTGGAAGGGTACCCTTAGGGCAGAAGCTTGTGTGTATGCGACAAAGCACTAATTTTGAGTTCACATAATTATTGTACAGAAATATTTAAAATGGTGATCTATTAAGGCTTATCTGTTGAGACATGATCCCTTTTGTATCTGGCAGGCCGCATGCAACAAATTTCCTTTCTTTTAAGTGATCTCTGAAGCTGTGAAGTTCACTGGAGTGAACTGCGCTTGAGGGAACTGTACGGTTCTCTCTGGCAGTGGCATGCTGCTGATGACATATTTTTAGAATTAGCTTTTTCTTCCCCCCACCCTTCTAGAAACTGAACTTTTATTTAAGCTCCCTGCTGTTAACATTGGAAAGAAAGTTTCCCTTGCCAATGTTTGCCCAAATGGAAGAAAATGTTTGCATTTTGTATGCAGTGTTCATAAACTTGATGAGTCTAACGGTTTGGCACCGCTGGTGAGCGCGTCTGCTTGGAGTTCTGAAGGGCAGACGGAAAAGTGTTGCAAAGCACTGCAGCTACTCTGAAAAGGTGTGGTAGAGCCACCCTATTGACACAAACAGCGGGTCAGGAATTCAGAATCTACTTTCCTGAGTGATCCAGATGTCCTTTTGTAGGATGTGGAGCTCCAGTTGGTCAAACGGTGAACAGAAGACCATTTCCTCCCTTATTCATTTGGATAAGGTTAGCAGAAACCCTGGATTGATCTGATTTCTCCAGGCAGAAAGATTTCAGTAAGGCTATTTGACCCTCATTCTCTGTGCTTTGGTTTTAATTGAAGATCTTGCTAAATTTTGCCAGGGCCTTCAAACCCATTATTCTAGAAGCTGGTGCCGCCAGCTTAACCTGCAATATTTTATAGATTGAATGTAAAAAAAAATCATTGCAGTTTCATTTAACATATGTGTGTGTGTGAGGGGCAGGGTCAAGGAATGAGGATTTAAAAACATTTCCTAGCATATGTGAAAATGTACTGTTGGACATTACTATGAAAGCAGCAGGGAATTAACTAGTAAGTGTGTGGCAAGTGACATGGACAAGAATCCAAGCAAAAATGATTTGTTCCAAGAACTTGTGTAAGGCAATTTAGGAAGATGCACTTTTCTTTGGCCCCTATCCTATAGCTGCACTGAGTCAGGTAAATGAAACTGCTTTGGCTTTGTGCATCATTAGTAAGCTAAGAAGAACATGGCATGGGTCATTAAGATTTACAGCTCAAATGTAAATAATTCAGGACCCACAAACAATAATTAAAAAACCAACTGTGACGCTGCATGGAGTCAGGTCCTCAGGGGCCTTTTGAGTGGGAACCTCTCCCATTTTGGCTGGAGACCTGTCCATCTGGGTACAGATGGTTGTAAGAGCTTTTTAATGACCTTTGCTAATGCTGGTGAATGTGTCTTTGGACACCATCATAACCAGTGGATGAAGAGGGTAGAAACAGCAGGATGGTGGCAGCTGAGGAATTAAATGTCCTGAATTTGTTAGACATCTGCAGAAACATGCAATTTGTGGGGCAGGAAATTGTAAACAAAACAGACTGAGTCAATTATCAATACACCTGTGACACCCCAGGATGCCAGCTCTAGTAGTATAATGGCAACTTTCAAAGTCCATACCCCCTGGAGCAACCTGTTGAATATTGCAAGAGTGCCAGCACAATTGGAGGCTTCCTTTGCCCATGGGACCAGAGCTTGGCTGACAGCTCCAGCCAGCTGAGGAGCAAGAGAAAGTCACAGTGAGCAGAAAAAAGTCAGCATAAGTTTCCTGCTTTTGCATATCTCTTTGATTATGTGGAGGTCTCCTGTGTGGTCACATTTTTCTGTGATATTTTATACTCATTGCTTTAAATTTGGCTACAATGCATGTTTCAGGGAATTTTAAAGAAACAAAGAGGTACATTATGCTTAGGAGATTATGGTTTTGCTGTTGGTGTATTTTTAGAGAAGGATCTACAGGGTGTTCACGGTCTCACTACTAGATTGGGTTCATAGTGATCCACCTGTTTACAGCCTACCAAGAGCTGGGATTACAGGCATGCACCACCATGCCCAGTCTCAATTGCTATCTCAGCATGCCCCAGGGGCGGGGCTGGCACCGCATGCGCAGGATTGAACTCCCTGCCGCTGAGCCTGCTTGCAGCTTTAATCCACTGAGCTATTTGGCTAGCCTGGGGATTATGTTAAGAGGGTTTATTTTAGCAGTTGTGCTACAGGACCCTGGGCATGTACATTTGTAAAGGATATCTCCAGGTAACTGATACATACAAACTTGGTTGAGAAATAGTCTCATGAGTGTCTCAAGGCAATGCTGCAAAGTCTGAAGTTCTGGGGCAGCCATGGGAAGACTCAGACTGAAGTTAGTGATCTAGACAACAGCTCATTAAGCAGGTAGCAATCATTCAGGACTTAGGCACGGTGGAGATGAAAGCAGCTAAGGACAAAAACGTGTTCCCTTGATGAATCTATGGAAGAGCCAACTGACTGACTTTGGGTTTGGACATCAGCCACTTCTTGATTCTAGCATCTGTTCCAGGCTCTGGATCTTGCCATTTAAGGTCCATTCTGTCATCGTGTTCACTCAGTTTAACTAATCAGATTATTGAGTCTCAGGGGCTCATTTTCAGGTTCATGGTCAAAGATTTTTTAATCCTCTGGAGGATTCAGTTAATTTCCTACTTTAAAAGACCAGATGGGGTATTGGCTTTATGAACCTGAACACACAGCCTTCATTAACTGGGAGATTTTTGCAAACTGGAGATCTGTGGTGATTGTAATTTATAATTATGTATAGTAAGAGTGTAAGAACTCAAAAGGAATGACTGTTATAATGTATTTCTTAAGGAAAGGAAGGAGCAGTAAAGGATTCCCAAGAAACCTTTCTTTTCTTTTCATTGGTATTAAGAGAGAGGGTAAAAGGTAGAAATACTGTCTAAAGAGGGTGAGAGATTAAACATTATTGTAAGAGAAGAATAGGAGACATAAACTAAAGGCAGTCTATGAAGGGAAAAGGCCACGGTTAGGAAACACCTAATGTCTGGAGAAATCAGGAATATCTTGTGAACTGTGTAAGATGAGTGAAAAGAGAAGAAGATTCTAGGTATAAGAATTTTTGAAAGGGAATTTTCTGGAAATACAGTATGCTGTCAACCACAGACCATAGCAGTATTAGAGATCTACTCTACTTTTTGTTAATACATTCACACTTCCACCCCAATCTTGTCTCATCTTAGAAAAAAAAAATACCATTGTGCATTCATTCACAAGACCCAGCTAATATGATGGTCTTCTTTTCTTCTTCTCTGTAATATTTGTATTCTACACTCTGATTTAATGGGCTCCTGAATCTTTTATCTTTAGTACATTATGATGTTGTATAGTTTATGTAAATATTTGTCTTGAGGTGCTTTAAGTACTTGCTCCTGTAAAAGTCTCACATTTGAATTGTTTTATGGCAGTCATTCTGTTTAAATTAAACCCTAATCTCTTCAATCTATTGTCAAGGCCTCACTCTTGGCTTGGGTTTAATGGAGATGAAATTTGGTTAGTTCCTTTTTGTGGTATATGTAACTTGATTTGCCAGGTAGTGATAAACGTTGGGACTTGGGCTTCAGGCTCTTTGACATTAATATGTAAACATCCTGATTTCAAATGTGAGACAATTTGACATTTTAGGCTTAATACAATTTGCAACAAGACTTTTTAAAAAACAAATATGTAAGATGGAATGGTATTTTTGGTTCTAATATTACAGTGGATCTTGGCTGAAACAAACCCCTAGTGGCTGATGCTTTCCTGAGGCTAACAGAATCTTTTGGAAGCCTAGAAAGGTAGTGGTTTGATAATGTACCTCTCAGTTATTATGTTCTGCAGGACTTTTCTAAATATAGCCACCTTGTCTATAAATAGATCACACAAGGCAGTAGATTAGTAGACTGTCTCTTCTTATTAAGGGTAATGATTTTTTTTTTTTTAAGTTCTTTTTTTTTTTTTTTTGGTGGGACCAGAGTTCAAACTCACAACCTTGCATTTGGCAGGCAGGCACTTGTGCCACAGAGCTGTCTTCCCAGCCTTAAGGGTAATGATCTTACCTACTTGTGTTTTCCACTCCCCTTACATCCTTGGGCTGTGCCATTAGAGAAGTTTTGTTTCCTTCTGTTGGATTACCAGAACATATGGAACTTAACCACTGAAGCTACTTGTGACCTTTGTATTCCAGCATGGGAGTTTTTCTCCTCCTGATATCTTCTTAGGATCTTCCTTTTTGAAGAAAGGGCTTTTAATGTTAGAAGAACAGGCAAGGAGTGGGGCAAACTTTTAACTCAAGTTCAGTTGTTACTCATCAGTATTGCTTTTTATGTACTTTAGAATTAGGTATTATATCATAACCCATTTATACTTATAAATGCAGCATCTTTTCACTGCACATGTCTCCTGCATTAAGAAGACCTAATGTGTTAAAATCTTAAGTCACTTCTGTCAGGGATGATATTTTAGCATTGGAATGAATTACTTTGTAAAGACTCACCTCAACTTTCCTATAAACAGCGAGCTCCTTTAGTCATGTAATCTATGATTCAATTAAAAATGTTTTGATTTGCATTTAACTTTGCAGGAATTAACTGTCAAGGTGGTATCACAGTTTAATGAGCTGCTGGGAGAAATTGTGTAGTCTCTAGCCAGACAGTTTTTAAGTGAGTTGAAGTCTATTTTCCCCTGGATGGTTAAAGAGAGATAGACAGCGAAATACATTTTTTTTTTCCTAAATGGTTTTTCTTATGTTTCTATAAAGCCTTCTATACTTACATTTTGAATGGTTTTATTTATACTGAGGTATTTTACATCTTTTATTAATACTCATCTTAAAAGCCTTTCAATTCATTGAAAATGCTTATTCTATATTGTTTTGGAAACTTCACTCCTTTTCATCTCTGCTCTCAGATTAAATTGAATTCCCCTTGGCTGACATGACGCAGTCGAAACAGTAATTATTTGAATAGTTCAAAAAAGTCATAATATTGAACTTTCTTCCTTTTTTTTTGGTCCTGAGAATTGAACCCAGGGGTTTGAGTATGTTGTACCACTGAGTTATATTGCTAAGCTAATTTTTTTTTTTTTTCAAGCTGGTCATATCTTGCTGCTTGCTTCTGTTTTTAGATGAGAACAAACAGCCCCAGCCCCACCCCTGTGTCTGTAATCCTTGCAGTTCACCATCATGAAAGTAGTCTTTGGTTATGGTCTTCGACGTTAAATTACAAAGTTAGCACTCTGGCAGCATGTGAAATGTAAAAATAAGCCATCTCAGTTTGTGTAGGACAGAATACAGTACTTGAATACCAAAGCACCAGATGAATTTAAATGGTGTGGTGTGCTTTATTTGTGATTGTTGGCTCTGTCTCTGCTGCTTAAATACTGATAAGGAGCTTCTACAAGAATACTAGATGTGATGTGTGCTACTTGAGTTTACTGTTACCCAGCAGATTTATTCATTCCATGTTTACAATCTGAGCAGTTCACTTCCTATCAGGCTTTAGTGATTCTGATGAGTAAAAATAGAAATGTATTGTTTCATATATTTTCACTGTAGAGATTTAATACAAGAAAGCAGCAGACAATTGGCCAAAGAGGCACAGCTTTGAATATGATTCTTGCTTTTCATAAAAATGTGTCTTTGATTATCACTTCATAAACTCATGACCTGGAGCTAAATTTTTCTGTCAGTGTCTTCAGTGGAGTTGTATATTAATGGAATGACTTGGCATTATCAGCAGAAGAGCTGTGCCACTGTAGTATGTAAACTGCTTGCTAGACATGGCAGCTGGTACAGTAGATAATAACGTATTGAAGGTCTTCACAAACCTCCTAGCGCTTTCTCACCATTATTTGTGTTTTGGGGCTTCTTTCATGTGAGCACAAAAGGAAGAGGAGAAACCATACACAGGGAGGCGAAGAGAAGGGCTTCAGCTCAGATCCACTCTGGTGTTTCTCTCATGTTGCTGCTTCCATGAAACCGGCCCTGCTTCTTCTCATTTGGAATCAAATGCTTAGAATTTTGTTTCTTCTTTTGCACAAGTCTTATGCCCTATTATTTATCTGTCTTGCATGCTCATAGACTTTTGCATGTACTTTATCTTAGAACTTGTACAAACTCCTAACTCAAACAGATTATTTAAAACAGTTATCATTATTTAGGTTTTAGTTGTGTCCAGAGCATCAAGCAGGTGCAACAAATAATATGTAATATATGAATAACGAATGCTTGGTGAAAGTAGCTGTTTATACAGAAATGATGATGAATTTAAGAGTAGCATTTGGTTAGCCATTACAGGTTGAAAATAGCTCTCACATGTTTTTTCTCATTTGGTCTCACATGTGTTATCTTATAATAGTACTGGGAGATGCAGGGAACATTCTACTTTCCAGGTGTGAAAAATAGCTGAGAAAGGTTAAGAGATTTTCTCAGGGTCACTGCAGCCACTGTGTGATTCAACTGGGATTTGAAACCATTTTTCAGATTCAAAACTTTTTCTTCATTAGACTGTGCTATTAGAAGAGATGCTATACACTTTCATCCAGGTCTCAAGTTGTAGTTCTTTTTAAAATGCAGATCCTGTAAAAAAGAAAATCCTCCTTATTAGAGGATAACTGATGCCTAGAAAAGGTCACCTAAGCCAATCCATTTACAGCAGGCACCAGAATTTCATAGTCAATGGAGATAAAGATTTGATTGAATTTTATCATGAAAAGTGAAAGTAAAAGTGAAGATTTTTATTTTATATTTAAACATGTAAACTGTAATTGCATTTCTGTGCTAATTCTTAGAGTGAGCAGAGAACCAAGGGGTGATTGTTTTCTGTAATTTTTCTGAACAAAGTTGGATGATGGCATGACACTGTTTCTCATCTTAGGGTTTAGGATAAATCTACATCCTTGCAGATTTTCTTTTCTGGTCATGATTTGGTTTAATTTTGCTGATGCTCATTTTTAAATTATTTTGGTTCAGACAGTCACTGCTTTCATTAATTGCATGAAATTCTGCATCTTTGATGGTATAATTTTATATTATACTAGTTTATTGTACATACAGTATAGGATCTTCTAGACTTATAATGAACAGAAGAATTGAATAAGGATTAATTTTATAAGTGATTGGTATGTTATTTTTATGTCATCACTGTTGCCTTTTTACTAATGATAGAGGCTCAAATGATAAATGTTAAAATAATTAGAACTGGACCAGTGAGATAGCTCAGTGGACTAAGTGCCTGCTTAGGGAAGCGTAGGGACCAGGTTTCAATCCCCAATACAACATGCTGCTCTGGCCCCAACCTTGGGTGTGCTGAGCCAGCCACTGAGACCAGGCATGGTGGCACACACTTGTAATCACAATGCTGGGCTGGGACAGAGGATCACTACCAGTCTGCGATGCGTAGTGAGATCCTGTACCAAATATATAAGTTAAACAAGATTGTATAATTAAATATCATAAAGATATTTTTATGCAGAAGTGTTGAGCATTTTGTTTTTCACTTCTAGTCACCCACTTTTATGAAAATAAAACTTCATAGTGCTGTACTGAGGTCAGAAAAGAAGCTTTAGAAGAGGCCTTCATTTTAATCCAGCATTTGAGTTACTCAGTAGATTAACAGCTATTTTATACTTGTGCGTGTGTGCGTGTGTGTGACTATAAGTATTCTAGGTAGCATTTACGCAGGAATTATTTCTACTGAGTGTGATATTCTGATATTAATGATCAATAACATTTTGAGATTAACTATGCTATTGGGGATAGCTTCCTAGGATTCTGTTTTACCTCTGCCCTTTACTGGTGGTATAATCTGTCTGTCACAGTTTTCCTGTTTGGATAAGTGGAGACAGTGACAGTATCTTTTCCATAATTTTTTAAATGTATATTTAATACAAGGGTCTACAGGGTCCCACTACACATATTGGACTCGTAGTGATCCTCCTGCTTTTAGCCTCTCAAGTGCTGGGATTATAGGTGTGTGCTATGACACCCAGTCTCAATCAACCTCTAGCAGTCCTGAAGGCAGAGCTAGCACAGCAAGCCCGACATCCAATCCCAGTTCCTGTGTCTGCCTCAGCAGGTGCTTTAATTGCTGAACTATCCGGTCAGACTTTCCATAGACTTGTTTTAGTGACTGGATATTTTAATTCATGAAAAATATCTAGAACAGTGTGTGCCATGTGGTAAACACTCAGTAAATCTTAGGAGTTACTTTGATTTGATCATGAGGTGTACCCTGAATAGCTTGGGAGAAGCACACTTTAAGAAAACTACTTTAAGTTAGTGTGAGAACATTTTTGTTGTTGTTACCCGCAAAGTAATAATTTCAGAAATACTTGCTAAAAGAAAAAAAAAAAACCTAGATTTGCTGTTGGATTACATATAGTTTTGTAAATATTTTTAGATATTCTAAACATTTAAGTGTACTTACTGTTCTTATGTACAGTTGGTCTTCCCTCAAGTGTCTCTCTATTCCTGGCTCCCCTCTCCTTAGTAAGTCAGGTAGTTCTTTAGTTTTTCTTCTAACCAAGAAATCTTAAAGCAACCAATTTAATGGCTGAATGAAATGGTGGTTTTTAATTTCTTTCTCATGTGTATGTATAGTAGAAGTTCAGTGAGAATTTACCTTTCAGTTGATTACTTGCTTTGAGTTTTAGGAGTGATGATGACAGATGAACAGTAATTGAAGTGTGAATAAAATTCTGCAAAAGATAAATGACACCATTTCTATTGGAAAATATCTCATTCTTCCATTGTAATGCATGGCTCTTTGCTGTTTTTAATGGCTAAGGGCTCCTGATGTTTACATCATGCTTAATCTGGCTCAGGATAAACTAATGGAAAATGGTATTGTCTGGGTGGGTAGGGATGTCCTTTTGTGGATTGACAAGCAGATCACTCTGGTAACTCCAGTGATACAGCAGTAAGCATGTGTATGGCAAGACTGCCTGTGAATCCTTACCTCCGTTGCTAAAATCTGTTGCATACTAAATCCTTTAAATCTTCTGAAATGCTGGGTTTTTCCTCCTCCTATAGATATACAATTGTGAATAATTTTTTTAAAGTAGATTGAGTAAATATTTTTCTAAAATACTTTGGTTTGTTTCATAATGCTGTTTATGAAAGCAGGTTCAACATTCGGTTTTTTAATTAAGTCTGCTTCATAAAGCTATATGATTTCTCACATCGAAATTTAGCTTTGAGCCAAAAATATAAAGGCATATATGACTAAGAATGAACTAGAGTTATTTCTCAGTATTATGTTAACATCTTGAAGCCTGTTATTTTATTTTTTGAAGCCTGTTATTAAGAGTTTATAATAGTGTATTTTTCTAATTTTTTGTTTTTTGGTCAAGAGGTGCTTAATAAAAATCAGATAATTAAAATAAAGGGAACCAATTTTGGTCTTAATTGTTTAAGTTCAAAGCCTCTATTGTGTATTATTATTATTATTATTATTATTATTATTATTATTATTATACTCCAGTCCTATTTTGAGATGTGAAACCAGCAGCTTTAGAAGTTCCGGTTTAAGTGTGAGGATAGAGGAAACTGTAAACAGCATGCACCTGATGATTAGCCTTGTTGTAAAACTCTTCTAAAATAGGATTTAGGGCCAACGAGATAGCTTTAGTGGAATAAAGCACCTGTTTCAGCAAGTGCAGAAGCTGTGGTTAGATCCTTGGTACCATGTGTCACGCTAGCCCTGTTCCCAGGGTGGGCTGAGGGGGCCAGAGTCTGGGCGTATTGGCACACACCTATAATCCCAGCTCTGGAGAGGCTGAAAGCAGGAAAATCACCAGGGATCCAAGCTGTGTAGTGAGACCCTGCAACAATCAAATATAAATAAATAAATAAATAAATACATACATACATACATACATACATACATACATACATACATTTAAATAAACAATAAGTAGGATTTAGAAGTAAATTTTATTTTCTTTGGTCAAAAAGAACTATACATTTTCTTATTTATTTTAAGGGTGAAATGAGGTCAGAGACTGGATAGGGTCACCAAAGAGTGGGACTCCACTTGTTACTTAGGTGCTGTGTGGCAAATTATGTTGAGGCTGATGTAATGATTAGAATATCCCAGTTTTTTTTTAATTTAAAAGTGTAAACTTTTGCTATTATTCCATAACTAAATATAGCAATGAAATTTAATCTGAAGTCAAGAACATTATCCAACTCTGATTTGATGTGTATAGGACACTGCACATTCATTGAGTAGTACAGATTGTGTTAAATGGGCCTGAAATAATGTTCAGGAAAGAGAATCACTTTCTATTCTTCTTGACACAAACAGTTTGTCACAGACATGCATCCCTCTTCCTATCTTGTTAGTGTAGCTGTTATATTTTTCATTACAAGTTTTATGCAAATATTCTAGTTTTCCTTAATTGGGTTTACATGAATATATTGCAATTACAGACTAGGTGTTATTAATATATGCAATTAAACATGTAATTAATATGTGTAATTATGTAGCAAGAGGTATGCCAGAGCTGGGCTCTGTGCTGACTTATTGTAGAGGTGTTGCATGCACAAAAACAGTCAGGAATTTTTGCTTCACATTTACTCCCTCTGTAAATGTGCAGTGGTTTGTTCTCAGGGTCTGTGCTTTTTCACTTAGGTTTGGGAGAATCATTTTTATGGTTATGGGGGCAACTGGGTTATGATCACCTTTCACTATCATGACAACAGGTCTCCTACTGAGAGAATTCACGGAAGAGCTTGGTGTGGCTTCATGGCCCCAAATGATGTGTGACAGCACTGTGCTCGGTGCTAGCCACACCCTGGGAGCACAGATCTTACATGTTCATTTAATGTTTTCAAGTTACCTGTTAAACTCTTCTGCTAGGTGTCTTTTTCTCTTCTGTCTCTTAGGTGTTTGGTGCTTTCCCTTAGCTCACTTTCCCCTCTTCTAAACACTTAATGCCTCCCTTTAGCTTTTTGCCACCCATTAGTATTTATCATATTCTTGCTCATACCTTCATTAGGTATTTTAATAAGCTCTGCAAACACATGTAATGTGCTTCTGCTGTCTCCTTGGCATGTATTCTACTGCTCTTTCCCTTTTCCTGCATCCTCTTGACTATATGTTTATTGACCACTGCACTTATGATTCTTTTTCTTAGGAAGGGATTCAAGATTTTAACTATGGTAAGAAAATAAAACTGGCAGTGATACAACATTGTCACATTGTCAAAGACTAAAGGGGGGATTTGAGATTATACACTTCTCAAATAATTTGTCCCTGACATAGGATATTATCAGATGGAAGCTAAGACACCCAGCTAATACGAGTCTTAAAATGGTAACTGCAGGCATATTTATTCGTGGGTCATTAATGGACAAAGAAGTCCAAATCAGTGTGCAGCATGTTTGCTTCAGTGTTCCAGTTAAGTTATTGGGAAAGGCTCAAGGGTCAAATAACTACCAGCGTATCATTTTGATTTGATGGCTTAACTAGATAGGCTTTCCGTAAAATAAAAAAGATCAAACCAAAATGTGAGCAATGAAGGTTGATGAGGATTCATATGCAGCATGCTTCCAAGGGGGACCTGGGAACAGATGTGTTGACTGCTCTCAGAGTGCTGGTATGCATCCATGTTTTACTTACAGACCCCCTTCTGTCTGGTGCACTCTGCCCTCAAAAAGCTTCCTGAATTGCTTTGTAAACAAGGCAGCTACTACAGCTGCAACTGTTGGGTTTGGACTTTTGCCAGCTTGAAATTTATCCCTGCCCTAATGCTATATATCTGATGGAGCAAGAAAACTGGCTTTTTTCCCCTCCTTAGGACATATGGAAACATTCACTGAGGAAGACTGCACTGGCTAAAGGAGTTCCTATTCCTTACAGCTGTAGACATTCTCCATGGACTGTTGTGACATTTATTCTTTGCCACCAGGGTTCAGTGCTTTCCTTGTACTTTCCCTTGATTCCTACATTGCTTGGGTACCTCATTAAAAACCCATAATTCTAATGTCCTTTATGTTGGTGGCCTTCTTGGGTTCAAAAGAACTAGATTTGGTCTCTTGATTGAAGGATGAAGTGTCTTTTTTTTTAAAAGCAAGATTTCTTTAAGTATGCCAATATTTGGCAACAAAAAGACAAAGGAAAACAAAACAAAAAAAAAAAAAAGAATTAAAGTGGAAAACTGAAATTCTTAGGAAATTTTGTTTAGAGATTAATCCTACCTGGAAGTTGTGTTAGTGCTTGTATGCTGCATGAATTTCACATTTCCTTTGTGTATTATATAGAGAAGTGTGTGTGTTTTTTTTAGTAGCAAAACACCTGTGTTCTTGAAAAAAAATGAATTTTGTTTTATTATATCCTTGGCTTGCTGATGAGTTTTCAATTTAAGTCTCTTTCTTAGCTAGCTTTTGAAGTCTGCTGCTTGGGTGGATTCTTTTATGTATTCTCACTAGAACAGGATTTTTAAAACATTCATTGTTCATCCATCCTTTCATTTGTTTTATAGTTGCCTACACTGCTATGGCCACTTGGATCTCTTTGGGCTGATAATGTGTGACACTGTGCAGCTAGAGTTGGCATTTTCCCATCCTTAGTGCTTTTCATTTATTTTATAGTACTATATTGGAACTAAAATCTATTTAGTTCAGTGGCAGCAGAAAGCTCAGAATCTTGAGTTTTCTCAGTATTCCTTTTTTGGACCCAGTATCTGTTACAGATAAGTACTTTCTGGCCAACATTTTTTCCTGCCCCAGCTTCTGGGATGAACTAATATTTAAAAAAAAAACTCTTAGGGTTTGGCCTGTCTAGTAGTCCACTATATAACATTATATGCCATAAACATGAACTAAATTTAATAATGTCAAAAATGAAAAGGGAGAAAAGAGAATTAAGAGGGGAGGGAGGGAAGGAAAAGGGAATCAAGAAAGGGAACAAGCGGTATTGTGTCCTTGTACTTCTCACAATGATTGTGAATGCATGTACTGCAATTGTGTACTAATAAGAAAAAGTAGAGAAAAGGGCTGTCTTTAACTAATTTTCTTGGGGTAGACTTGATGCATAAATGCTAAAAAGATAAGCTGTGTGGAAGCTCTGGCACATCATACAGCACAGTAGAAGGAAGTTTAAGTGGAATTTTCCAGGATCGTGATGGGCACTCATGGGCTCTGTGTCATGTGGTGTTAGATCAGTGACCAACACTGCTGTGAACTTCCTCAAGCTTTGGCTGTTCCTCCTTTAGAAGAATGTTGGCCTCCATCCTGGGGTAGAAATCCAGGCATTCATCAGTGTATTCCTTTTGATTTCAGTCCTGGATGGTGAACTGAGCAAGGATTTCAACTCATCAGGGACAGCCAAGTAGCTGTGGTATGAAAAAACGTAGCTGTTGTGCATGGTGGGAAAAATCGTTGTTTGAGGAACTAAAATTGACAGATTCTTTAGGCAAAGGGAAGTTAATACACTCAATCATCAGTTCTTCCTTTTAAAAGTGAGAACATCATTCCTTTATTTCCATTCTCAATCTTCACGTATACAAGTAAGAAACTGTAGCTTTTCTTTTAATCTGTTGCCAACACTCCACTTACCACCTTCTTTAAAAAAAATTTAAGGACTTGTTGGAAAATTTGCTTAGGGCTGAAACTTGTCATTTCATTTCTCAGCCCACAGCCAAGTTATTTCCTCCCCTTTAGAGTAAGGAGAATGCTTTTTAGAAATTTGATAATTAAGGGGTTTATTTGGCATTTAAAATTGCTTACCCTCATTCAGTACACAAAATCCTAAACTCTTCCTTTAGTTGACAGCTTGTCGTTTCAAAGTGAACTTTGAAATAAAAGTGGCCCTCTTGGCAACATGTGGGGGATTTTGAAACCTTCCTAGTAAAGAACAGCAGATTGCTGGGTGCTTCTCTAGTAATTTCAGAAGCACTTAAGGAAAGGAACAGTGTACCCTTCACCTGTGCCCCACACTGATGCCCCACACCTGTGCCTTGTGTGTTTTTCTGTACAGCAGTGATGGATTTACATTGAACTTACTCTTGTGGTTCAGCTTGAAGGACCATAAACAAAGGTTAGCAACCATGGAACTACTTTCTTCCGGCCTCTCCATATGAAATTTGAAGCCCCATTGTTACCATTGTTAACTAGTAACTCATGTTTTGGAAGAGTATAGAGGGAGTGGGTGAAGGGAGTCATTTTCGTCCATAAACCGTTGTTGCTCACCTAAGACTAGAGTGTGTTGGCTTTTGAGGGGGCTAGTCATTATAGTTATTCATCCTTACGGCAGCAGCAGTAGCACCTTCTACAGTAGTTTCATGTGATGTTGGAAAAGTGCTTCTCTTGTATATCCAGCCAACACTATATTGAATTTTTTCATGCTTCCTCAACCGTGAGGATACTTAACAATTACTTTTATTTTCAACATATAAACTGCACAGTAATGTAGCAACTTATTTATTTTGGAAAATGCTTTTTGGATTGTTGTTTAATTTTCATTGACAGCCCTGTATGTGAATGAGGTTTTGTTTTCAAAATCAAACATCTTTGAAACATCTTACATGTATTCTAAGGGTCTCACATACTCCCTCAAGATTTGGGTAGTTATTTTCCAAATAGAAATCTTTAAGGAAATAACCGAATATATCTATAATGAAGGAAGAAGTATTTAGATGGTTTTGTTAAGGAAGCTTGATTTTTAGAATGTGAGGTCTAAAGATACTCCTTCTGTTTATATGCAAGTTTAAAACAAAGGAAAAAATATTAGAAGGGAAAACAGAAAAAATCCAAAATTTACCCTAGGGTCATTTAATAATAGCAAAGACCCCCATGTTACAGTGCTGCTGCTGCTCTTCTTTCTCTTCCTCCTCCATCCCATCCCACCTCCCATGGTGCTGGGAACTGAACCTGTGGCCTTGTGCATGCTAGACAAATGCTCTATCACTGAGCTACATTTCTAACCCTGCATGTTCTTTGGGAAGTAATATGCTTCTTACTTATGGAAAAGCTTGCCTAAAATACTACAGGAAGTACACAACCATACCTAGTAGATTTTTCAAATCTTAACCTTTTGCCAAGTTAACAGTTTGGCAAACCTGTTTGCATTTATCTCCTTCTTACCTTATTCCCCACTCTTCTTTTAAGGTTAAAATACAATATAATCCTATACTATAAATTAATCTTATGTGCATTTTAGTAAAATAAGTGCCTATGTAGGTTGTGGTATGTTTGCATGTTTTCAGTGACATATAATTCAGAATTATACAAATGCTGTCATGTTGAGCTGGAGCTATGGCTCAGTGGCAGAGTACTTAGTATATGTAAGACCCTAAGAACAATACCCAGCATAGCACCCAAGTTGGCACAGCTCTTGCTATGCTGTTATATTTTGGAATTTAGTCCTTTCCTTTCCTTTTATTTGTGGAATTTATTTATATTGATCCAAATAGCTGTGCTTCTTAAACATTTCAGTGCTCTGCATTTTTCTAGTTTTTCACTATACTGCTATTTACTTATTTATTCTAATGTTGATGGCTCAGTGAAAGGATAAGATGTATTCTTCTACATCTCGGATCCTGTTCCTCTTCCACTTTTGAATATGTGCAGCGATTTCTGTAGAGTAATATTTGCAAGTGAAGTTGCTTTGGGCATCCTGGACAGCGCTCTCCTATATGATTATGTGCAGATTCCCATTGCTTTATTTTTTCCCCCAAACTGATATTGCTAGAAAATGAAACTTTGTCAATTTAATGATAATGGAAATGTTTCGTTGTTTTAATCTACATTTCCCTGACTGGTGATGTTGAGTTTCATTGTACATTTATTGGCCATTTGGGTTTTCTTTCAGTTGACTATCAGGATAATTTGTCCGGTTTTCTGTTGTTTTGTCTTTCCTTTTGATATATAGAAATTCTTTCTGCTTTCAACACTAATTCTTTGTTACTTCTGTGCATTTCAAGTCTATGGCTTGTCTCTTTACTTTGTTTATGCTATTTTCTGTTGAACAAAAGGTTTTAATTTTAATGCAGAAAATGTAATAATTTGCTTTCTTGTAAAAGTTTTGGAGTTTTTTTTTTTTGCTTTCAATTAACCTAACAGTAATTTTTATGTATAGCATGTAGTAATGGTCTAAGGTTGTTTTGTTTTGCATGTGATATTTGGTTGTTTTGATGCTGTTCTTCAAACAAGCCTGACTGCCCCACCCACCATCCCTCTCCTTTGTCTTTGAAATTTTTTTGAAAACACAATTTGGGGTCCATGAAACTAATTTTGGACTTACCCAACAAGTTGCAATAATTACAACTAGACCTTCTCATAGATGTATCATTCAGGTGCTCTGAATGTTAACATCTTACCCAGCTGCATTAGAATTATGAAAGTCAGAAAATTAGCAATCTAGTCTTCATTCCCATTTTATTAGTTGTCTTAATTTTTGTTGCTGTGGGAGTCAATCCAGGATCACACTTTGCACTGATTTGTCACGTCTCACTAATTAGTCTGTGACCTCTTTTCAGTCTGTCTTTGTCTTCTATGAATCTGATACTTTCAAACACTACTAGCCAGAAATTTTGAAGAATGTTCTTTAATTTGATGTTTCCTTATGGCTAAATTTGTTATGCATCTGTTGGAAGAATGTGATTTGTGTCCTCAGTGCATCTTATGAGGAGGTCTGTCAGTTTACTGCCCATTTATCCCACTATGGATAATGCCAGGCTTGCCCATTTAGTTAAGGTGATAACCTGCTATGTTTTTTACACAATAGAAACTGTTTTTCCTTTAGTAGTTTTCACATCTTTTCTTGCCTGCTGTGTTTTCCAAATGATTCTCTACTAATATATGTAGTTTCTACATACATTAGTTGCAGCACTATTCTATCAGCACCAGTTATTGAAGAAGAGTTCATCTTGTTCTCTGTTGTTTGCTTTTGTTGATATCTCTGCTAGGACCTACCAAGTCCCCTTCTTTAGGGCTTGATAACCTTTAGCCTTTTCATTAGCTGTGTGCAAAATGCCCAATTCCTGTAAGCTTCAGACAGTGGAAGTTTTGCAAATCTGGTCAGTGAAAGGCGAATTAATACTTGTGTAATTGAGAATGTGTTCATATTTAGGGCCATTTTTAAATGTATTCTGCTATGTAGTCTTTCCCTATTCATACTTTTTGTCTGTTTTAACCTGGATGGTGCCAACATTTTCTATTATATTTTTAAAATGCTTTTTGTTAGGCAAGCTATCTCCTTTTCTAAATTGCGAATTATTTTTCCACTTATGTCATTTGTATTTGGCTGACGACATTCATTTTTACTACAAACTATATATAGTGTTACTACTCTTCCATTATTCTATTATTTTTGAGATCGGCTTTTGCCCATTCCCAGTTTATAATGAAATTCACACAAGTTTTGGTTAATAGTTACATATACTCGAGGAATAAATTTTAAAAATAACTATTCTTTTAGAGCAGTTTTCAGTTCACAATAAAGTCAAAAGAGGACAGTATAGAGATGTCCTTGTCTTCACATATGCAGAGCCTCCCCTGCTATCAGTATCCCCCACCAGACTTACACATTTATTACAGTTGATTAAATGACAGTCACACATCATTATCATCCAATGTCCATATGGTTCACTCTTGGTGTACATTCTGCGGATTTGGACAAATATATAGTGGTACTTATTCATCATTATAATACCGTACAGTGTTTGCACTATGCTAAAATCCCTCAGTCCTGTGCCAGTTCACTCCTCCCTCTCTCCTAACCTGAGTCATCACTGCTCTTTTTACTTTGTCCATAGGTTTGAGCTTTGCAGAATGTCATAGAGTTGGAATTATACCAAATGTAGCCATTTCAAATTCTTTTCTTTCATGTAGTAATAAGCATGTAAGGTTCCTTCATGTCTTCTCATAGCTTGAGAGAACATGTCTTTTTAGCACTGAACTTTGTCATACTCTGGATTTACCATAGTTTATTAAATCATTTACCAACTGAAGGATATCTTCTTTGCTTCTAAGATTTGGCAGTCATGAATAAATCTGTTATAAACATCTGTGTGGACATAATTTTCAACTCTTTTGCGTAAATAAAGAACATAATTGGTTGGCATGTATGGTAAAAGGATATGTAGTTTTGGAATAAATTGCCACAGTGGTTGAATCATTTTACATTTTTACCAACAATTACCGAGTTTTCCTGTCTTACACACTCACCAACATTTGGTGCTGTCAGTGTCCTGAATTTGGGCTATGTTCACAGTGTGTTGTATGATTTACATTTCCCTGGTGGCATAGAATGTGGAATGCCTTCATATCTTGCATGTTTCTCTCTGGTATATAATGGGAGATACAGATGCAGTTTATTTTTTTCCTCAGTAGTCATCCAGTTTTTCTAATATTTATCAAAAAGCCTATCATTTCGCCCATTGCTGTAAGACCTTATGGTGTAAATTTGAGTATGTTTCTTAGCTTTGAAAAAATTTTGTTCCTTTGCCATATCTGTTAAAACCATATTGTTTGTTTATTTTAAAGACTTATTTGGCACAGAGTCTTACTACACAGCTTGAATTTCTAGTGATCCTCCTGTCTCAGGCCCCCCAGCACTGGGATTACAGGTGTGTGTCACCATACCGAGTTTCAGTGGCCATGAGGCTGGCAAGGCATGTGATACCAGGGATGAAACTTGGGTCCTTGCACTTGCCAGGCGGGTGCTTAGGTTGCCGAGCTATCTCCTTGGCCCCACACTCTTTATTGTATACTTTAATATCTTCTAGGGTTTATTCCATCCCATCCCAACATACAGTAATGAAACACACATAGCTTTTCTTTTTACAGTTTTATTGGTCATTTTTTGGTTTGTTTTAAATTTATTTAAGTTTTAAATTTGACATAGACTCAGCTGACATCTATCTATCTATCTATCTATCTATCTATCTATATATATATATATATTACCACTAACCTGTGCCCTGATTTTGTTCACATGTCATTTATGTTCAGACATTTTCTATTTGTTAGATGTAGAATTTTCTGTTTATATCACAGGTACTTATAGGGATTAAAGTCTGTGTGAAAGTCTAAAGCAAATTTGTAGTATGGTGAAGATTGGAATGAAAGTTTCCAAGCAGATGTTGTTATGTCAGTCCCTGGGTTGATGGCCAATGGATAGTCAGCCCCTAAAGCTGGATGAAAGAGGTATCCATGCGGAATTCCCTGGAGAATGGCTTTATCACTAATCTTTTAAAGACATTTTATCATTGCAAAAAGATAGATGCTGTTTTAGGTTGAGGTGAGGAAAAAAAAAAAAAAAAAAAAAAAAAAGGAACTTAAATACCTAGCAATAAAGAAGGATAGCCGGCTTTGAAATATTGAGAAATCCAAAAAAATCCTGTTGCATTCAGGTTATGCAGATTATAAAATTGAGGTGTATTTTAGTAGATATAGTTTCTAAGAGGTGAATGTATACCTTTACAGTAATGGTGTTTTCTCTCAACTTTTCTTTTTAGGTAAGTGACAACCTTATGCCTGGACGCATCAGCTTCAGAATGGTTGCGTGCTGTAGGCTCCGTCCTCCCCTCGGCTCCAGTGTTGTAAGTCCTGCTCCTCACAGTATGCCATGGGCCAGTGTGGGCGAAGAGGGCACCTTGACAAAAACTAGATTGTTGGCTATAAGCCCTTTGCCTCTTTTACATGGAGTTTGAGGTTTGTGTAGAACTTTTCATGTGTGTGGTATCTGAAATTACAAAGAAGAATGGAAGGATAGGATTCCTACTTGTAAGAAGGCTGGGTTTCAGTAAGGTTGGTCTTAGAAAGTACATGAATTTTATCGCTTTTGAATTCCAGTCTTCCATTACTCATTTTATAAATCAGTTGTATGTCTTTCTCTTTTCCAGTTTCCTCATTTGCTAACTAGGTATATTCATATCTGTTTACTTCATCAGGTTGTTGGAAAGATTAAATCCAGGAATTAACTTATCACATTATTTTTGTCTATAGATGTTCCTCATTTCTTCTTTTCACATTCAGCTCTTTACTCAAATACTCAGAGACAGCAAGGTCTAGATTAATGTAGGAAAATAGAATCTCTCCTCATCCTATTGAGGTATCTGGCTCAGATTCATGGAATCTTGGAGAGCAGACACCAGAGCATTTGTGAAAGAGTCTGTAGTGAGTCTAAGGAGGCACTTTCCAAAGCAGCAAAACATCTCCTGGAGCTTCCTAGTCACATTAGAAAAGCCTACCTCAGTGCAGCTTAGGTATTGTTACAGGTGGTGTTAGTTGGTCCCTATGAATGTATTAGAATTTGATGTTGAGAAAGTTCTCCTTTGCTTAATCTAAAGTAGACTTTAAGCAAATGAATAAAGAATGTAAGCTGAGATCATTTGATTTCATACAGTTCTCTAATTATCACATTGTTGTTTGGAATTATCTAGCTAGATGAGTGATAGTCACTGAGAAGTGACAGGAAACAGTTTGATTTTGAAAATGAAAGAAAACTATGCCTGAGCTAGAAAGACATAAATCAGAAAAGGCAGGAAGAAATGAGAGGAAATGGCTGGGCACTTTAGTGTACGTGGCTCAAATACTTCTTATCCAATGACATGAGGCCTAGCTAGAAATGTCCCTCTCAGAGCAGAGGTTGGGGCCAAGGGAGACTACAGTTCATTGCACATTAAGAGATTAAAATATCTCCAAATTAGTTCCAGTGAATCATTTTAAATTATTTTAAAGCCCTTTATATTTTAATCAGAGCCTATTCACGACCAGTTAATTTGGATAGCATATTCTAAAATTACTTTCCTCCAATGACATGTTGTGTCATTGCCATAGAATGCAGAAACTCTGTGAAGAGAGGACTTGGGAAATCTGAAAGTACCAAGGAGCTATTGACCTTAGTCAAGTTTTGGTGGCTAAGTGTTTATTCTTGCCACCTGATCTAGATAAATGAGCTATGCTAGTCTCGTAGAGAGGGTGGTTGGCTGCATAAAATACCAGCAGTTTGATTATTTTCTTGAGTATTCAGGGAGCTTGGCTTGGGAAAACATTGCTTTACTGACTTTTGGTAATTTCAAAATGTTCATCCATTATAGTATTTGTCTAATTTTCTTATAATTAGTAGAAATCGCATATAGTACTTTTTTAGTCATTATATAAACACCATATGGTACTGTGTCCCTTACTTATTATTGCCTTAGAAGAAAGACTAAGTAGATGGATCATATGTTGATGCAAGTTAAACTTTATATTCTGTTCCTTTTATTTCAAAAATATTGCAAGTCTTAAGGAGGAGGGCCTGCCTGAAGTTACATAGCAGTGCAGTGACAGAACTCGGAGCTAGTGCTTTACTCATGGCAGTGTTGGTCTTTTCTTGGATTGAGGAGGCTCTTTCTCCTTAGCTGTGGCTCTGCATCTTCCACCATGTGAGTGGATAGGTAGGGTCAGCATCGTCTGTATGCAAGAGGTTTATTTTATACTTCACTAAGTCAGAGGAGTCAGTCGTGTTCAGGATTTCCATGATCCTCCCACCTCCAGTTACCCGACTCTATCTTGGGTTGTTGTAGTGCATTAGTTATTATTTAACAGCATTCTCCAGGGAAGGAGAGTAGAAGAAAGAGATGGACAGGAAGGGTTTTTAAATCACTGCACTGAGTAACAACTGCTAGTTGAGAATTTTTTGGCAGTTTCTTAGAATCTCATTTTAAAGCAATAACACACTCAGAGTTGTATTCAAACACTGAGATAAATGCATCAACCTAAATTCATGGTTTTGTTTTTTTCATGTAGCTGCTAATTATTGACATAACGAGGCTTATTCATAATTTCTTTTTGCCTGCTTGATAGCCGTAATCCTGTATTTGTGCTGCTGTCATTCCCATGGTAACAGACTAATGTCTGAAGCATAAGATTATTAAACACAGAACAGTACATTAAAATAATGTTAAGGTTCTGACTTGCAGAGAGACTTTCACACTGGGGCAAACGTCAAAAAAGAGAACACTTATACAAAAAGCAATTTACTTGGCCAGTAATGTTTAGTATTCCCACAGCTATTATGGAAGAGATTTGTTTGAATTATAGCCTCTTTCTTCCCAGCCCATCATCTTTCGGCTTTGCAGCCAAGTCTTAATCTGGTGTTTATGATGTCAGCCTGTTGCCATGGGAGTTATTCTGTCACAGATGTATTGTGACTTCACTGCAGGAAAGAGGCAGGAGAAAATTTAGGATGAAAGAGAACAACTCTAAAGTTAATCTCTAGCATATCTGTTCTGCAAAGAAGTATTCCTTTCACCTTTATGTGCTCTTAAAGAAAAGTTAAGTGATGCTTTGTTGAAGGTTGGCCCATCATAAATGTTGTTGAAATGACTAAAATGCCAAAAGCCAGCACTAAGGAAAAAAATGTTATGTAGCTTGACCTTAGATATTTGAAGAGTGGTCAAGATTTATGTTTTTAATCCTATGCTGCGGTAATGAAGCACAGCCATGTTTGTAGTGCATAAATTGATACCTCATTTTTTTTCTGCTTTTTTGTGAGAGACTTTCTTATATCTTAAATCTAATGTGACAGCGTGCTCAAGGACAAGGCTTCTTGCCTTGCGCCCTTTGCTTCTTCTACCATTAGCAGCTACATCTTTACTATTCATGGGTGTGTGTGGAAGCTCTGCCAAATGGAGAAGTGTCTTTGGAGCCAAATTTTGTAGTGCTCATAAGCGTGTTCACATTATGGTCCCTTGGGGGCTCCTCCATCATCTGCTGTCTGGGACATTGTCCCATTTGGAAGGCATAAAAATCTAGACTTTTCCTAGGGATAAAAGATGTCTGCAGATAAGCTAAGAACACAGGTGTTGGGGTTGTGTGTGTGATGAACTCTTTGAATGTCATAAACGGACAGTACAGATACAATGCATATATTTTATGCTATTTTCTTTTTCTAAGATTTAGGCTACAGGAAGAACTGGAAGGGCAATAAAATGCTATGCAATAAGTAAAATCTTTTTGGGGTATATTTAAGCAATATGTACAGTAAGAAAATTAGCTGTAAGTGGTTTGTCTTTTACATTGGAATTACAAACATTTGGAATTTTTTCTCTCCTCTTTGAACTTTAGAGGATTTTAATGTAACTTTTCTTACTGGAATAAACACTAAGGTAGGCAAGGCTAAGCAAGTTCACATTCTTTTTTCAAACATCTCTCTCTAATTGCTGTCAATTAGAAAATGCTGGTCACCTTGGAATCTGTATAACCTCATTTCGAGTTTGTAGTTAAGACTGTCTCTCCCTATGTTCTCTCATCCAAATCAGCATCCTCCTTCAAGGATAGATATTCATGTCAGCATAATATGCCATGTACCTTTATAATGATTTTTTTTTCAGATTTTATAGAGTTTGCTTCAGAAGCAGCACTGAATATGTAAATGAATTTAATAGAAAAGCAGAGATAAGTTAATGTATTTAATTGGTGAAATCCCTCCCCCATCTAATTCTCTGGGCTGACATCTATTGTAAATCTTCAAGCAGGTGGAAGAGTTTGGTTTCTGTATTTTGTTAGTGGCTCCCAAACTTTGATGCCTGATTTTAACCCCAAAGATCATGATCAATAGTTTGGGGATTGGCCTGGTATTTAGGATTTTTAAAAAAGATTTGTAGATGATTCTTATATACAAACTAATTTGAAAGGGCCTTGCTTTTTTATTTTTTATGTATCTAGTAGAGGGTCTGCAGGGTGTCAGTACACAGATTGGACTCATAGTGATCCTTCTTGTTTTCAGGCTTCCAAGTGCTGGGATTACAAGTGTGAACCACCATGCTCAGTCTCATGTCTCTTCTCAGTGCTCCCTGGGGGTGGGGCCAGCACAGCCAACAGGACAGTCTGGGGATCAAATAAATCCCCAGGCCCTGCATCTGCCTAAGCAGGAGCTTTTTAATCCACTGAGCTATCTGGCAGGCCCTGACCATTGCTTTTTTATGTAGTAAGGTCTGAGAATTGAACTAGCAAGGGCAAATCTAATGATCACAGATATATTAATGATTTTTAGAAATCAATTATGAACCTCCTTATGTCAGACCTGATTGGAGCCCTCTCATTTCTTCTCTCATAAAAATACACTATAAAATAACTGTACCCTAAAAGTTCCAACCTATTTTTTTCTTTCTTCTGCAATGAGCGATGGGTGAATGTTAATTATCCCTGATGCTTTCATTGACTTTCTATTTTTGTCTTTTTAAATAAAATTGTAAAATTTCCCAAGAAATCTTAATTGAAATTAGGAAATATCCTACAACTAGTAAGGAAACGAATAGAGTTTTGTTTTAGAGACTTGATTAGCCCAGGAAATGGAACTTTAGTTTTTGACGTTGAGTTCCACACCGTGTGTCATCTCTATGGTGTACTCAAGCCTGCACACAAATTGTTCTCCTTAAGTTCTTTTTAAATGATGAGATGACATTAAAAGAATAGTCTAATCGTGTTTTCATTTTTCAATATGTAACGCTAGAGAAGATAAGGAAAAGTAGATTTCTTCATCTCATAAACTGAAGTACCTTTACGATGAAGTTCTGACTAAAACTTGACCTGGCAGTTTTTCATTTATCTTGGATATTGCTTTTCACATGTCTCGTGGATCTTGTAAACATGATTTTCCCTCTGGAGCTAGTTACAAAGCAAAGGTTATAAAGGAAAGTGTTGGTATCCAAGCATCTTGCTTCTGACGTTTAGCCTTAAGAAATATATTTGAGTTTAAAAGGAAAGTAATAGGTTTGCTTGAATTTTCTTCCTTTCCCTTCACATTCTCTTTTACTGCACTATGGATAGCCCCGAAGACTTGATTTAGATAAAGGCCTGATGTAATTTCAGGAAGCGGTGCTGTGGGATGGCTGCAAAAGATGCTCATATCTCTGTTGATACAGCTTTGTGGATCTCCAAAGAGCATATGCAGAATTAAGCTGCTAGATCTGAATCTGGGAGCCCAACCATCATCTCTGGTTTAAATGTTTGAGTTTGTTGAGAACAGTGTACCTGTGTGGAATGGGGACCTCCTAAAATTTTGGGTAGGTTTTTTTCTCCTGACTACTCATAAAGGTTTTGTAAATTTAGTCTTTTCTTATTGAATAGTTTTCATTGTGGTCAGTGACTATAACCTTTGAGAATGTACTGTATCACAATTCTTCTGTGAAAACCTTCGTATTTTCTGATTATAAAAAACAACATGTTTGAGCTGGATGTGATGGTGCATGGCTCTAGTCCCAGCCTTCAGGAGGCTGAGTAGGAGGAATGCCGTGAGTTCAACGCCAATAAAATAGCAAGACCTTCTCTCATGAAACAAACAAAGCAAAAACATGCTTATTTGAATTAAAAAGGAAGTATAGTAGTTTTTTTTTTTTTAAGAAAAAAATTGCCCTGTAATTCTATAAACTTAAGCCGGGTGTGGTGACGCACACCTGTAATCCCAGCACTTGGGAGGCTGAGGCAGGAGGATTGGTGCAAGTTCGAGACCAGCCTGGGCTACAAAAGTGAGCTCAAGGCCAGCCTGAACTGCATAGTGAGACTGTGTCTCAAAAAAAAAAAAAAAAAAAAAATTCTATAAACTTTTAAAATATATTATTTTCTATTTACTATGGTTCAGGTTAAATTTCATTTGATTTTTTTATCATTGTATTATTCACTATCGTTCATGTAAAAATTTCTGGATCATGTATCTAAAGATTGTATAGCAATTAATTTTCTGATGTACCATTATTTATTGAACTGCTTCTCTATTTTTAATCCTTCACATTGTTTCCAAAATTTTCTTATTATAAGTAATGCTTTGGTAAAATTTATATTCAATTTTTGTTTTTCAAAGTATTTCTTTATATTTAGGTTTTATAACTCTAATACCTGGATCAGAAATAAGAGCTTTTTTTTTTTTTTTTAATTTTAAACTACTCTCTACAATGTTTATTTTAGTTTCACTTCTAACTGGGACCAGTTATCTTCCATGCTGTCATTGTACTTGGGAGTATTCATTTTTAAAGTCTTGGATAATTCTACAAAGGAAAAATATTTTTGTATTTATTTGCTATTGGTGAGATTATTTTCCTCCAAAGGTTTACTAATCATCTGCTATTTTTACCATTGGTTAGGCTCTTTACCCTTTTCTGAATCAGTTTTAGGGCGTGTGTGTGTGTGTGTGTGTGTGTGTGTGTGTGTGTGTGTTTATTATGTCTAGTCAATCCAATAGACTTTTTAAAGTAAAAATAGCACTTTGTCTGCTCTCTTATGACTTTAAAGACATCTCCTAAATTTTGGCTTTTCTGTTTAAGAAGAGCTTTAAAAAAATCAATTAGCTTAGTGAGTGATTTGTTCATTTAATAGACACTTATTCAATATTCTATGACAGACACTAGGAATATTAGTGAATTGAATAGATATCCCACGTTCCATAGAGTTTGTTTCTCAGTTACTCTTCTCTCATTGCTGAGACAAATACCTGACACCCAAAATGAAGGAAGGGAAGTTCGTTACTGGAGGTTTCAGTCCATACTCAGGTGGCTCCAAGACAGACTGGCACGTGGCAGAGAGCAGCCTTTCCTGCAGGTGGCAGAAAGCAAGAGAAATCAAGGGAGGAGTAGGGGCAACAAAGGAAAGGAGAGGAAGTCTCTCTCTCTTAGGTTGCATTGAGACTCTCTTCCCTAGGCTGGGTGTAGCACACCCACAATCCCAGCAGTACTCAGACCCATATAAGACAGTACTCAGCCTTGGACCATAAATCAATCACAAACTAGAACTGCACCTCAGTGACAACATGAGGATTTTTTTTTTTTTTTTGGGGGGGACTGGGGTTCAAACTCACGACCTTGTACTTGCCAGGCAGACACTTGTGTCACGGAGCTATCTCCCCAGTCCCTGCATGAGGATTTGGAGGGACAAATACACGCAAACCATAACCATTTGCATGAGTGGAATGGAGTAAAAAGTATAGCAACTAGCATAATAAGTGAGCAAGTTACACAGTGTAGAGTTATAACAGTTATGAAAAAAAGCAAGGTTAGAGCAATTGAGGGTCACTAGGAAAAGGGGTCACAGTTGTAAATTACTGGCCAGGATTGCCCATAAAGGAAACCTGGTATTTGAATATATTTGTTTTGCTAGTATAGAAATATTTCCTCTCCTGGTGATATTATCATTGTGTGCTTGATATTTTGTTTTTATTTTAATACATCAGAGCATATACTGTTTACCTCTTTTTGCAGAATAGCCAATGGGAATCTCTTCTACAGAACCCTTCAGGGCCCTGGCCTGGCCTGTGGGGCATGGAAGTAGGGCTTCCTGTCTGAATGCAGCAGTTGTAGCTCTGCCTTTGACCTGAGTTCCCCAGGGGGAGCAGCAACTTTGGCTTTATGGCCTACGTATGTCAGAACGTGCAAAGTTGTGAAAGTTGTGTGTATATGAGTTAAGGTGGAGGGGCAAGAGGTAAAACCAGAATAAGATTTAATTTCATCTGCCACCTACTGAAAAATAATTTATTCTCCCTCTACCAGATCCTGCTATTACATTTTGTTTCCAGAGAAAACAAGATCAGTGATAAGAGGAAGTTTTGACTTTGCATCATTTGGACGTTAGAGGTCTGGATTTTTCCCCCTCCTGGTCCTCTTCTTTTGCCTCTTCCTCCTCCATTTATGTCTACCCTTTCTTGTTTCATTCACTGGGTGTTGCTTATTCTCCAGACTAGCCATTGCTGTTGGCTTTTGACGCTCCGTTCTGAGGCCATTCCCATTTTGAAATAGAGCTATGTTGTTTTGTCATTCACTGCTGTATGGGGAAAGACTATCATAGCCACTTCCCCACTCCAGAGCAAGAATGCTCAGCAGTAGCCCAGGGACATGAGACAGCTCTGGGAGTGCTGCCCTGTGCAGGACACAGGATCACAGAGCTACTTTGATTTTTATTCATACAAACTGATGAATTCCTTCAATTGTATGTCTAATTGTACTCATTTTTTCTACTTTAGTACAGACAGGTTATAAGATTCTACACTAATTCTCACTGGTATCTTTCACAAGTTTGGAGACAATTGTTGATTCATAAAACATGACAGAAACTTTGGGTAATTGTCAGTTGTATGACTGTTCTGAGCATTCCTATTGCTTTGCTATCGGCAATCATTAAATGTATTCAATTTGAAATTGGAATGAGAAATTAGTATATTCTTGTATATATGCCTCACATAAATTTTAAATGAAGTGTTTGACTTTTTCATCCAAATCAAGTTGGCAAAAGAATTTTAATTATTTCATTGGCTGAGTTTATGAGATTCAGCTGAAGCTCAACATTACTCAAACCAGAGTATATTAAGAAATAAATATAATTAAATGCTACAAATGTGTGCATCTTAAACTGGAACGGGTTTGTAATAATTGTTTAATTTAGAAGCTTCCCCTTTTGCTTTGTTACATAGAGTTCTCTTAATACCCTTTCTGAAAGAAATAACCTGAACTTTTGGCTGTGACTGCTGGAGTCTATTAGAAAATGTAGGGTGGAGTGGTTTTAGTTTCCTTCTACCTTTCCATTAACTAAACAGTTACATAGCCCGTTTTGCTTGCTTGCTTGCTTTATTTATTTATTTATTTATTGGCGGGACCAGGGTTCAAACTCACGACCTTGCCCTTGCTGGCAGGCACTTGTGTCACAGAGTTACCTCCCAAGCCCCTTTGCTGGCTTTTTAAAATCCAGGTATTCTCTTCTTCCTTCTCCTTTCTCTTAGTCCCTCCCTTTTCTGCGGCTCCTCTCTCTCCTCTTCCTCTTTCCCTCTGTGCTCCTCCCTCCCTCCCTCCCTCCCTCCCTGCCTCCCTCTCTCCCTCCCCCCCTCCTCGCTAGGTCTCAGAGCTATCCTGAGGAATCCTATGTGGGCAC
>PVJA010011656.1:0-54092 GCA_004027025.1 Myocastor coypus | reverse complement strand
GAGTGCTGGGATTACAGCCGTGAGCCACCACACCCAGCTTTTTTTTTTTTTTTTTTTTTTGTCCCTGTTTTCTTTCTGAGGCGTTTCTGCAATGCAATGTCCTCAAACAGCTTGGCTAAAATCTTTCTATAAGGAACCAGATAACCTTAGGGACTTTGGTTGGTACTGTCTTCGTTATGCTTAGTCCAGCTATGGGGCAAAAGTAGCTGAACACAGTGTGAAAATAGACAGTGTGGCTAGGTGCTGCCAGCTGGTCTTGAACTCACTATGCAGCCCAGGTTGGCTTTGAACCCACAGCAATCTTCCTGCTTCAGCCTCATGTCTGGGATCACAGGTGTATACCACCATGCCCAGCTTGGCTTGCCTGTTTTAAAGCATCATCTTAGTTACACAGACCTTGGTGTCACCTGAGATTACTCCCATTCCTTCACTCCCTGTATTTATTCTATCTATAAGATCCTTGCATCCCACCATGAGAATGGCATATCTGTTTCCACTTGCATCTGGGTCTTCCCTACTTTAAAATGAAGCCACTGTTGCCTGCGCTGTAGGCTGCCTCTCTGCAGAGCTTCCTCTCCAGCCTGTCCTGTCATCCCAGCCCAGTCTGGGATGGTCACCTCGAGGCAGACGCACAGCCATGTGCTGCCCTTCAACTGCCCCTTACTGGTGTTCAGGTGAAGTCTTATTTTCTGCCCCCTGCCTCTCTTTCCCAACCAGACTAATAAGCACTTTGAAAACAGCTTGAGTTTTCCCTTTTCTCATTGCTCATACTGGAAGTGGGCCCAGAGCAGAGCATCTGTGTACAGCAGGCCTGTATTTAGAGGACCTGGTCTACCCTGATCAGGGCCTGAGGCTCCTGCAATCCCAACTCCTGACTGTATCTCCCCCTTGGATGAAGCCAATGGCAGTGTTCTGTGGGAATGATTAAGAGGCCTCTAGCTCTCTAGGAAACACTGTACCCATCTTCAGTGAGAACTGAGAATGATACAGCACCTATGAGTCCTTTATGGAAGGAGTTCCACTTTTTAAGACTCTGAAGAGCTTAGTTTCTTCAAATCTTTATACCTATTTTTTTTTTTTTTGGTCTTTTTGAGACAGGGTCTCACTGTACAGTTCAGGCTGTCTTTGAGCTCACTTTTGTAGCCCAGGCTGGTCTCGAACTCACACCAATCCTCCTGCCTCAGCCTCCCAAGTGCTGGGATTACAGGCGTGCGCCACCACACCCGGCTTTTATACCTATTAAATTGTTAGGTAGAAGCTGAATCCAATGTAAAACCCACAGGGGGGGATCCTGAATTACTTTAAAAAACCCAAAAGCTACAGAGAATATTCTTGGGGGTACTGGAGAAATGCAGTGGAATGCAATTTAGACAGTGTTAAACACCTCTGGGCCTACAGCAGCATGGCTGTTCTATAGGAGTAGTGGTCACTCTTGAGACTTTCAGTTGAAGCGAGGAGGACTTCCGCGTCAGGATGTCTGTGACTCTGACCCACTTCTGATGGTTCAGTGACATTTGCATTTGGGCATTTCAAGGGAGAGGAGGAGGGAAAGAGTACAGCTGCAGCAAGAACATTAACAACTGCTAAGTAATAATAATAAATGTACTGTCTTTGCTATTTCACTCAACTCCCATCTCATTTATCACAGTGTCTGGCATGTAATATCCCTCCATAAATATTGGCTGAACTACAGTAGCAACAACATTAATTACTAGATTGCCTAAAAATGCGCATAGAATTGCTTAAGAGGCGCTGCTGGCTTCCTAGCTATTAACCCCTGACGCAGGACTTAGAGCCCCTCTGTGGTCAATGAGCCCAGTCAATAGCTGTCCTCACCTGGTGTGCCATATGCCTGAGGCCTGAAAGAATTCCAGAGCTTATTTTCCTTGGAGCTTCGTGCTTCACAATGTCTTTGTAGAGGAAGGAAAGCTTTGTATAATTCTGAGAAGGTAAGACACTTGTGTTGGATGTGGCCAGGGATCACCATTTCTAATCCGATCCAGAGAAGGGTGGAGCCACGCTGACACCATCTTCCTGGCCAGATCCCTGCATGTCTCTACAATGTCCCTCCATGTCCCTTAGTTGACTACATCAGCCAGTTTAAGGCCAAAACTGCCTGCGAAGCTCGGGTCTGTCATGGAGTCAGGAATCGGGCAGGTGGAGTCCCTCTGCTGGCTTCTGCCTCTAGGTGTCTCATGTCCTCACAGTATCATGGCCCAAGAGTCATGAGGTTGGCCCAGGAAGGGAAGCCCTGCCATGTGCTCACTGCAGTGAGACAGGTCTTCAGAGTCTGGTGTGCCCCATGATGTGGGACAGATAGATTCTAGGGTAGGGCAGGGTGGGACGATATTTAGAAGCTTCGCCCCTTTCTGTGACTGGGGCCGGCTCTGTAGGGCAGCAGGAAGGAGAGGCTGCTGGGTGAACATTTCCCTTAGAGCAGCACTGAGCCAACAAGCCTGGGCCAATTCCTGCTCAGCCCTGGCAAAGTGATTTCCGATCACTGAGTTATCAGGTAGTAGGGATGCTTCCAAGGAAGGGCTAGGTTTGCCAGTGTGCTATTTGTAGGTACCTGGATTGAGCAGGGGCATCCCTGGGAAGGAGGGAGGCAAATCTCACCCCCACTTGAACCATCCGGCATGGATCCAGCTCACTGCCTGGAGTTGGTTCAGCAGAGCCCTCCCACCGGAGTATGGCCGGGAGCTCCCTGCTTCCAGGTGGTGGGGAAGCTGCCATCTGTGCAGCATCCTCGGGAGAAGAGGGAGCTGGGGCTGGATCGCAAACAGAGCTTCTGAGCCAGAGAGATAGAGGGAGGGCTGTGTGCGCTAGGCCTGAGGCCACCCAAGGCCTGCATCCCAGCCCCCAGCCAGCCCCTCTACAGTGCACAGTGGGTCAGGGAGACGCAGCATGAGCTTAAGGGTGAGAAAAGACAGGCTGCCTGGGAGCCAGGTGCTGAGTGCCCCTCACTATGGGTCTTTGAGAAATGAGTGGATATGCTTTATGTGTTTAAAATTTTTTATTTTTTAATGTATTTGGTACAGGGTCTCACTATGAGGATTAGACTTGTAGTGATCCTCCTGTTTTTAGTCTCCTCAGCACTAGGATTACAGGTATATGTCCTACCAGCCCAGACTTAGTGGCCGGCTCAGTGCACCTGAGGGCGGAGCCCATGCAGCATGTGGTGCTGAGGATGGAACCCTGATCCTTGTGCTTGCCTAAGCAGGTGCTTAGTCCACTAAGCTATCTCACCAGCCCTTGAATGAATATGTTCGGTGAACTGTTAGTCAGCGGAAGAACCAGAGGCTGGGATTTGGCTATGACCAGGGGCTGAGACAGATCTGTGTTCTTCCGTTACAGCGCATCTAGGCTACAGCTACAGTCTTTCCTTCCTCACTCAAGAAGCAGGAGCTGCACTGTGGCCTATGTGTTTCAGAGTGTGTCTGTTCTATGCCTGGAGGGAGAGAGCGGGTGGGCACCTGCCTGCTCGGACCTCTGTAGGCCATGTGGCAGGTGGAAACCACTGCACAGATCCTATGTGTTGGAAAAGAACTCCCACAAGCAGGTGTTTTGTTCTCCTGGTGGTGCTCCTCCACTGTGACACCAGCCTGCAACCCAGATGCTAGTTCACACACACACAGACACACACACACACACACACACACACACACGCACAGTCTTTCTCCCCATCTGCCCTGCCCCATCATAGGTGGCTAAACCCTGCCCTTAGCCCAATGCAGAGTGTCACTCCGACTCCGCAGGCACACCCTGCCTGCCTTGTTTCCATATAGGTTCTCAGCATGCTACAACCCTCATCCCATCCTGAAGACAGCAGCACGGTGGACACGGTCTATAGCATACGTCCCCTTCCCTCTGTGGGAGAGTAGCAGGTGCCTGTGGAGGTTTTGGCTGGGCTGCGTACGGGCTTTTCTCAGGGCTGTTAGCAGCAGCACCCACAGGGAAGAAAGCACGTGGGACTAGGCACAGGAGACCTGGGCTGCAGCACCATAGCAGCTGCAGGGACTCCTCAGGGCCAGCTCTCCCAGGATGAGGTGGCCAAGCCTTTGTCCAGCCAGATGCTGGAGGGAAGGGAGTGTGACTTTGCCCCAGGTTTTTCTTTCTGCTGGTACCACCATCCTGAAGTAGTTCTACACCCCTCTAAGGGACAGATGGGTCACACTGTGTCCCAAGTAGTCTCAATGGAAGCTGGCCACAGGCACCCTCAATGTGGAAAAAAAAATGTAGAAAATGTTCTCTTGCTGCTTTTTTTTTTTTTTTTTTTTGTGGGACCAGGGTTCGAACTCACGACCTTGCACTTGCCCAGCAGGCACTTGTGCCTCGGAGCTATCTCCCCAGCCCCACTCTTGCTGCTTTTACCGCATGGTTTTGTTTTTGTTTGTTCCCCTGGGTGCCGGGGTCTGAGCTCCCACCCTTGGGTGTCAAAGTGCTCGTGTCCTTGAGCTCAACAGAGAAAGTTTTCACTCACAGCCCTCCTTACTCTGCCTCTTCTACGACATCTGTATTCTCTTCTGTATTCCCCCATTCCAAAGTTTCTGGTCTCCTGAAAGCATGCCAATTTCCCTGGTGTAAATACAGCTAATGTCAAACTACCAGCGTGAGGTCACTGGACACAGGGCTAGTGAGAGGCATACACGTGGGTCTTGCATGCAGCCTGGGGTGACTCCAGCAGAGGGGTTCTGGGACTGAGTGTGGGCTGTGGTGGGGTGCAGCCCGTGCTAGCTCTCGGCAGCGGCAAAGGGCTGGCCTTCCTTCCCTCATCCTCAGGGCTTCAGTCTGCCCGAGCGCTTTTCCATCCACAGGATCCACCTCTGCCCCACCCTACTTCCTCCAGGGCTGGGGATCAAACCCAGGGCTTTCACATGAGCTCTCCCCACAGCCCTTGCTGACATGCTGTATGTGAAGTGGCCAATCCTCCTGCCTCAGTCTCCCAGAGGCTTGGGATTACAGGAACGCACCCCAACACCTGGCCAGGATGTGTTCAGAATGTGACTCGCTTTTCTTTTTTACAGTGCTGGGGATAGAACCCGGGGCCTTGCACATGGTGTGCAAGCACTCGGCTTCTGAGCTGCGTGCCGCTTCTCCATGTGTGGGGCTTCACTTCTGCTCTGCTTAGAGGGCTGTGCTGCAGAGGTCAGCAAGCGGCTCTCGAGCAAGGATTCTGCCTGAGGGCAGGCAGGCAGGCAGGTCATTGGCAGAGCCTGCTTTTCTGCCACGAGGGGCGCTTCTGCTCTTCCAGCGCACGCAGCTCCTATTGGGGATGTGGCACCTCTGCGCATGTGCCTTCCCCTCAGCAGCATTCCTTCTCCCCGCTCTGATCCCGAGTACACTGGGTCAGGGGCCTTCAGACGTGCCCCCGGCTTGTGGCAGAACAGCGCTCCAACACAAGTCACTGGTGGGCAAAGCTCATGCTGGGAAGCAGTACAAGGTGAACCCCTTCAGATCTCTCCTGGTCCTGTCCTCGGAAGTCACGGTGACGAGGCCAAAAGGGGCCGCCTGTGGGGCCTGTATACTCGGCAACACCCGCCCACTCCAGGTGTTCTTGTCTCTAGTGCAGAGAGAGGTGCGGGTGCTGGCCGGGTTGGACCAGCCTCCCCCAGCGCTCGGCCGGTCCGCTGCGCTCCCCGGTACAGAGCTGCACCCTTCCCTGCTCTCCTCCAGCATTTCCACCGCTTACACTCTGGGAACGTCTCTGCCCCCAGTATGCCACTCCCTTTCACACCAAGGAGCCCCCTTCGTTCACACTTGGGGTCTCTGTACTTGTGGACCCCTCCCTGACACACACACACACACACACACACACACACACACACACCAGTGCCAACCAGGCACACACATGTGTTGCCATGCATTCCAACAAGGTCCAATGTGTGTTGAAATCTGACGTGTAACCTGTGCATCACACCCTGCGGGACAGTGCCATCTGCACCGCACGCC
Organism: Myocastor coypus; assembly: GCA_004027025.1. Lineage (NCBI taxonomy): Eukaryota > Metazoa > Chordata > Mammalia > Rodentia > Myocastoridae > Myocastor > Myocastor coypus. The sequence continues at coordinate 48,143 of PVJA010011656.1, read as the reverse complement.
TGGGCTCCCTCAGCCCCCCCCACCCAGGGCCACCTCCTGTCTCTCCCCACTCTGCATGGCCCTGTGGCCAACGGGGCTTCTGTATGGAGTGAAGAATGGTGCCCAGCCTGGCCAAGTTGCACTCCCAGGAACAGTGCCCCTCCACATAGCCCCCCAAGGCTCACCAGCTGGGGGCCAACAGGTACCAGCACATGGTCTCTCCAAAGATGGCTGCAACTCCAGCACCTTCCCAGAGAACGTGACTTGAGCATCTAGCACTACCACTGAGAGAACAGTTCCAGCGGTTGTGTGACCAACCTCGACACGGGGATGGGACAGGAAGGAGAAAACCAAACATTCTCTTGTCATCTCAGGCCCTGGCATCCTTTTCCCGGTCATGGGGGTTGGGTGCCTGGAAGTCCCCAGGCTCCTTTCCACCTGCCACTTTGCTCTGCAACTCACAGGACTGTTCGTGGCTATGGACAAGCCTGCTCTGGCTTAGGAGGGTTCAGCTCAGAGAAGGGACCCGTGCTCAGGTCCATGGGTGGCAGGATGAGCTGGGAGGATGACAATCGATTCTCTCCTCACCCAGCTCATGATCTCACCCACGCAACAGCCCCTGGGTGCTACACCCTGGAAGAGGCAGCGAATCTGGACGGATCGGGAGCCCTGGCTTGCTCTCTGAATGAGGTAGAGTAGATCCAGCTGCCTAGCCAGGACACAGCGCCTTTCCCTTTCGGGAGCCTGGGGAAAACGAGGGTGAAGGGGCTGGAGGAGGACACAGGAGAGTGACCTTCCTCCAGTGGGGCTGCACCACCTTCCAAAGGGGCCTTGGGCAGCGCCTGAGGGCGTCACACCTAGGTGTGGTGGACTAGGCACAGCTGGCATCTCCTGGGCTGGGGCCAGGCAGACCCACATCTGCTGTCTGCCGGTAAGGCAGCCCCAGCCTGCCCCTGCACGGTGAGGGGGCAAGGATGCAGCTCTCCAGCAGGGAGGGGCAGCAAGGGATCCAGCTTCCTGCCATCCTGGAAAGAGGCCCCCGGGGGCTGCTGACGCCACGGTGACTCAGGCTCAAGCTGTGTCTTCCAGGCCACGTCAGGGCAGCCCCCCTTCCCTGTACTAAATGCACCCGGTGCCTCTCCCTACCGCCTGGCCTCCCTGTCACCTCCCCTATGGCAGTGTATCTCTCATCCTGTGCCCCCAGCTCCTGGCACGTGTCAGGCACTAGCCACATGTACAACCTCAGTGGATGCTGCAGCAACTGCTAACACGCATCTGGGAAGTCACCTCCCCTGGGGAAAACACTGTTTATGGGGCCAACCGAAGGTCTCTGAGCCATGGTGTGTGTGTGTGTGTGTGTGTGTGTGCTGTTCCCACCAGTGCTGAAAGGATATAAGTTGAGGGGTGCCAGCAGCCATTTCTGCCACATGAGGAGTAAACTTGGGGGTGAGACCACATGGAGGGGATGCAGGACTGGGAGATGTAGCTGTGGACAGTTTTGAAATCCCTGAATCCAAGCCAGCCTGGAGTCGCTCACAGTTGACTTCCAGGGCGTGGCGCTGCAAGTCTCCTAGTTAATACAGAAAAGCTGCACGGGGCCAGAGGCCGGCGCATTCTCCTCTCCCCACACTTCTACACAATAGGTGCTCAAGAAACACGGGGCTCGGGGCTGGGGAGATAGCTGCATGGCACAAGTGCTGGCCTGGCAAGTGCAAGGTCGTGAGTTCGAACCCTGGTTCCACAAAACAAAACAAAACAAAACAGCATGGGGCCGACTTTCAGCCAACGGGACAGACCATCACAGAATGAAACCTGCCTATTTGATGGAGAAAAGACCAAGCGAAGGGCTCGCTCAAACAGTTGTCTTGGGTTGGGAAGTTCAAATAAAATTCACATGACTGAGCACAAGGTTTGTGAATGCGAAAGTCTAGATATCACCGGAACTAGCTCAGAAGGCAGAGGGCAGAGAGAGAGAAGGGACAGAGCGTGCGCAGGGCTTTCAGACCCTGGCTGAGCCTCTTGGGCATGCGGTGCTCGCACACACTCCAAGCACCCTGGGAGGCTGAGGCAGGAAGATGGCTCCAGCCTAGGCTGGCATTTGAGGGAGACACTGTCTCGGATAAAATATAGGGTTGGTGACATAGCTCAGTGCAAAGGTCCTGGGTTCAATCCCCAGTACTGGGCAGGGGTCAGAAGGGAGGGGGCTCCTGATGGAACCCAAAAGTGGAGCCAGAGGGTCAGGGCCAGGCATATACCTGCACACCTGGCTGCACTTGGGATTTAAAGCAATATTTTTCCCTTCTAGAGACTATACCCCCAACATGTTCTAGCTTTTTTTTTTTTTTTTTTTTTAAAAACAACAGCTTACCCACTAAATATGCATTTATTCAATGCTAAGTGCTTTCCCTATCTTATTTTTGTCCGTGTTTTCAGATGCTGCCTTTTGTACAGGAGGCCATTTCATCTCCATTCTACAAGGGAGAAAAGGTGAGCACGAGGCAGGCGGAGGATGTGTGGGAACGCGCCCTAGCGGGAAACCATGGATCGGCCTTTCGAATCCCCGGGCTCGACCCCATCCCCGAGCGCACGCTGGGTTGGTCTCGGTAGCGCCCCCTGCCGGCCCGGGACTCCGCGCAGCCTTTCGCCGCCAGCTGGTTTCTGGCCATAAGCGGGAGATCGGCTGGGAACGGCTGCCACCTGGTGGCCACATAGCAAACCCAACGCTCACTGGCGGGGCACAGCTCTGGCCCTGGGGCTTTGGGGGACCAGGGCAGGCTGCAGAAGGCGGGCCCCGGGTGGGCTCGGATGTCCCGGCCGGACTCGGGGCCTTGCCTGGCTGTCCTCTGGCCCTCCCGCGCCGGCCGCCGTGTGCGGCTCTGCAGGTGGCTGTCTCACACGCGCCCAGTGGGACCTCGCTTTCTCTCTTAGTTCCCTCTTCCGACCGTGCCAGGACAGAGACGCGCCGGGCCCCAGGGCTGGGACGCAGAGCCCGCTGGAGCGCAAGACAGCCACGTGGGCATAGCCCGGGAGTCTGCACAAGGCAGTTTAGTCCTGGCTCGCATCTGGCCCGGGAAGCTGGGAATACGGGAGGAGGAGGAAGGCAGGCAGGCTAAAGGATGCGAGGGCATGTTGTCAGCCTCTGTACACAAATCTCTCTCAGAGCCAGAAGCTCGTGCCTTATTTTCCTTTCATATAAAATCTGTGCTTAGAACAAAGATTTAAAATAAGAAAAACAAGCCGAGTGATGGCACACGCCTGTAATCCCAGCACCGGGAGGCTAAGGCAGGAGAAGCATTGAGTTCAAGACTAGCCTGGGCTACAAAGTGAGCTTAAGACCGGCCTGTGCTGCATAGTGAGATCCGGTCTCAAAAAGACAAAATGAATAAATGAATGAATAAATAAATCCAAAAATAAAGCCAGATATATTAAGTACTTACCACGTGCCACTGATACTTCTTAAGTACACAGCGTGTTGTATGTGTGAGAAAAACCTTGAGTGGATTTACCCTGGGTTTCTCTCTTTAAGCAGCTTAAAATCCCTACACATAGCTTGGCTTAGGAATTACAGGTATTTTTGTCGTTGATTTGTCTTTATTAGATCATTTATGTATTTGTTTGTTTGATGAAGAGTCTCGCTAACGCAGTTTGGACTTGTACTGATCCTCCTGTCTCAGCATTTGCGGCGCTGGGCTTACAGGCCTTTGCCATCATGTCTGGTTCTGGCGGACAGTCTGGTGCACCCAGGGTTCTGGGCTGGCATGGCATGTGGTACTGAGGATCAAACCTGGGTCTTTGAGCTTGCCAGGCAGGCTCTTAGACTGCTGAGCTATTTTCTGAGCCCTATCTTATCTTTTTGAGTCAGGGTCTCTTTATATAGTTCAGGCCGACTTTGAGTTCACTTGGTAGCCCAGGCTGGCCTCAGACTCCCAATGATCCTCCTGCCTCAGTCTCCTGAGTAGCTAGGGTTCTAGATACGCGCCACTGTGCCCATGAGAGTACATGGTATAAGTGAATCTTGAGGCTGCGTGACTTTTCTGCCACAATCCTGGCACTCTCGGGCTGGCCCAAGGAAGGCAGGAGACCAATTTGCAGAAGCGGCTTCCTTCTCCCGTGCTGCGGAAGTGTATTTCTACGGTGTGTGTTGAGGGGCTGGGTGTAGCAGGAAATTTGGGGTGACCTCAGACTCTGCTGAAATTCTGTGTGGTCCTCTGTGGCACACCTGCCACTCAGGGGCTGGGTGGTTTCGCAATCCCCGCTCCTCTGGATGTCATTGTGGCCAGCTCTGATTCCGGGGAAGTGCCCACTGCTGCTCTGCATGGGGAAGCAGGCCGCCTGACCGGCAGGAGGCGCTGCGCAAAGTACCCAGGAAGAGGTGCTGCCTCCTGCCGCAGCCGCCAGGACAGCGCACCTGGGAAGCTACGCTGCTCATGGATGCTGCTTCCTGGCCCTGCCCGGCTGGCTGGCCTCACCTTAGCTCCCAAGCTGGTGACAGGCCAGGGTCACGGCAGGCCACTTGTTAACCCTGGCCTGGCCTTCCAGAAGTTTTGAAATTGGACCCAACTGGGCTTAAACACGCCCCCACCACTTACCTGGGCGCAGTTTCCTTACCTGAAAAGTGAACCCATACTGGCAACTCATTCTCTGCATCGGTCCGCTCCGTTTACTTCCGGTTCCTCCTCTGAAGCTAGTTACCCTGCCCCCTGGTGCATGGCTGCTCCACCCTTGCCTTTTAACACACCTGCTCGCCATGTAGAGCCTGGAGAACTTGTTTATTAAATTTCCTGTTACATTTATTTATTTTTCTATCTTGAACCAGGGTCTTGCTCAGTATCACACTGGCCTTGAATTCACTTTATAGCAGAGGCTGGCCTCAAACTTCCATTAATGCTTTTGCCTCAGACCCCCTTTTTAAAAGTCTTTTTCTTTTTGAGACAAGGTCTTGATATGTGGTTCGGGCCAGTCTTGAGCTCACTTTGTAGCTCAGGTTGGTCTTGAGCTTGTAAGAATCTTTCTGCCTCAGTCTCCAGAGTCCTGGGATCTGCCTCAGCTTCCTGAGTGCTGGAATTATAAGTTTGAGTGGCCACCCCTCAGTTCCTTTTTAAAAATTTATGTATTTGGTAGAGGATCTCACTACGCAGCTTGGACTCATAGTGATCCTCCTGTTTTTAGCCTCCCCAGTGCTGGGATTACAGGTGTGAGCCACCATGCCTGGTCTTGGTGGCTGGCTCTGTGGGCCCCAGGCATGAAGTACTGGGGATCGGACCCTGGGCCCTTGCGCTTGCCAGGCAGGCTGGTAGACTGCTGAGCTATCTCTCTGCCCCCCACTATTACTTTTAATTTTTTTTTTTTTTTTTTGTCTTTTTGAGACAGGGTCTCGCTATGCAGTTGAGGCTGGCCTTGAGCTCACTTTTGTAGCCCAGGCTGGTCTCAAACTCGCACCAATCCTCCTGCCTCAGCCTCCCGAGTGCTGGGATTACAGGCGTGAGCCACCACGCCCGGCTTACTTTTAATTTTTAAAAATAACCCTCCCACCAGTCCTCAGCATCTGGCACACTCTTCCTTTTCACTGTCTGTGCCTGCTGAACATTGAGACTGCAGTGATTTCTGCAGCCTCTGCCCGACTCACAGCCCCCGGGTTACATCTCTCCTTCCTGTCACTGGACACCCTGTCACTGTCCCTTAGTGTCATTCTTTGCCTACTGTCTGTCCCCCTGCCATGAGTTTCGAAGGTGACCACCGAGCTGCATGTGCTCACCTTGCGCACCCCAGGCCGGCCTGCAGACCTCAGGTGCATCCTGCAGGAAGGGGGTGCAGCAAACCCTCCCTCAGAGCAAAAGCTGTCTGTGGGCCTAGGTTGTTCCCGACATGCAAGTTGTAGCAGGCATGGCCTGGAAGAAAATATGAACACATATACAGCCTGCAAATTCTTGCGAACTTCCTAGTGTGGTGAACGCGGTGGATCCCGCTGCTGCCCCACGCTGAGCTCCCACCTCCTGGCCAGCAGAGGGCGTTGCAGGCGCGCAGAGAGTATTCCCAAGAGCCAGTGCTCTTTTATAGCCAGCGGAAGCTCAGTCAGATGTTCAAGGTGCAGCCTTAGTACCGCAAACCCCAAAATCTGAAATCCAAAATGCCTAAAGTTTTGAGGGCTGGCATGGGACTTCCAGCGGGAAATTGTACATCATATTTCTTGCGCAGAACTTAAAAGTTTTCTTTTGTTTTGTTTTGCATAAAATGTGTACTCGTGCTCTGTTACCTATATGGTATTCCAAACTCTGAACAAATTTTTTTTTTTAAACTGGGAATCAAACTCAGGATCTTGCACTTGCCAGGCAGGCACCTGTGCCACTGAGTTATCTTCCCAGTCCTGAACAAATCTGAAACCCCAAACATCAGGATAACCCTCATTCAGGTGAGGGGGAAATGTGGCCGCTGCCCCCTGCCCTCCCAGTCACGGCTTTCTGCCCATCCCAAAGCATTTTCACAGAAGACCAGTGTCCACAGGAGTTTTAGAGACTTTATTTATGTATAAACAATTTAAACACTTTGCCATAAATTATCTTTGCCTGTCCCTAGTCTTTGCTTAGCAGCAAATTAAAATTAATATAAAAACTCGATGAACAATTCATACATGTATATTACAAAAAAGTTCCTGTACCAAAGTTCTTATTAGACTTTTTTTTTGTTTTTGTTTTTTTTTTTTCATTTTTAAAATTTTTTTGTTTTTAATTTTTATTTTTTTTCTCTCCTTGTGGTGACTGTCATGTGATTGTCTCAGTTTCTGGACCAAACAAACACACTAATAATTTAAAATCTGAAACAGTGATTGTGCCTTGCGGCGGATGTATGTACAGGGTGACCGGAAGTGGTACCTGTAGCAACAGGGTCACAATGCCGCACCTCTACCGCAACTGATACCCACGAACTACGGAATCTAAACAGACTACACCCTGTAACTGCGGATGACTGTCCACAATGGAATCTCCAAAGACGAAAGAGTATGAAACTGATCTGTAGTGAGTATAGCCACCATTGTGAATTAAATTTTACACTCTGCGCTCAAATAAGTTAGCTCAGGCCAGACTCGGGTGACCCGAGAGTTAAGTGCTGGACGGTATTATTTCTCTTTGACTTTTGATAGGAATTTTTTTTTCTTGTTTTTCTTTTTCTTTAAAAAGTATTTCCAGTGCTCACTCCTCCACTTTTATGCCCCCCCTCCCCAGGCGCTACACACAAATCACCCCCAAAGTCGTGGTTTTTTTCAATGCACCTGTATTTGCTTAAAGGAAAACGTCGGAAGGATACGTCCAACAAGCAGTCTGAATCGCTGTCCTCAGCTGGTCTGACGACGCTGGCCCTGTGAATGTCTCTGTGTCGCTCACGTGTGCATGAGTGAGGTAATAGGAGATGAGGCCTTCTCGTCTTCATTTCTTTGTTTTGCGGTTGGTGTGTTTGTTTTGTTGGTTTGCTTGCTTTTTTTAATTTTCGGTGTTTTTTTTTTTTTTTTTTTTTCTCGTTCTTCTGTTCCTTGCGGATATTTTGCGTCTCTTTTTCTGTGTTAGACCCAGAACAAGTGGGTCATATTTGAGGGGAACTCGGAACATTTCTTGTGTTTGCTCATTCCCTCATCCGTTTGTGTTGATTTCCTCAGAATTAGCAGCCAGGCTTTAGTCTACTTCAGGATGAGGGACTTCTAGCTTGGACAGTAGCATTGGAACTCAAAAAATGTGAGCTTTCTTGCCACTTGGAACCCTAAAGCAGCCCAGCTCAGTGCCCCTATTAGGTCTTCGTCTCCTTAGGAGAGGAGATCACAGTCAGCCTGCTGAGCCATCCAGCCAAGGAATGGCAGCAGATTATTTTGTTACCTCCTGCCCATCTCATTCTGTCTTAAGAACTGGATGTTGCTGCTACTGTCTGCGAGCTCTGGGTACTGCTCCACCGGAAGCACATAATAGCCCTCGTAGCCTTGCACGCGCCCTGTGCTCAGGAGTTGCTGCTTCTCACCCTCAGTCCACAGGCGGCTGCCCTCGCGCCCGTCCCTGGCCTTCTGCTGCTCCTTGGCCCAGGCCGTGCCCAGGGCCCTCTGTCGTGCCTGGTCTAGGACTCGGGCCTTCTCTTCGTCCAGGGTGTCGGGGGTCAGGCCGTAGCGGATGCTGAGCAGCAGCGTGGAGTACTGGAATTCGATATTGGTGAACCTTCGAGTCCTGCCATTGACCAGCAGCGTGGGCTGCGACACGGTCACGTTCACGCCACTCTCCAGCACCTTGCGGCCAATGGTCGTGCCCAGCGTGAGCAGGTCGCCATCCGCCGAGCCGATCTTCACGAAGTAGTGGGTGTCCTTGCCCTCAATGCTGTAGTGCATCTTGTCCAGATAGTAGGCGTTGTTCAGCACGGACGCCACCTTGCGGCTGTCCTCGCTGGCGATGCTGGAGACGCCCGTGCTCACCCGCCCTTCTTTGATGGCGAACATGATGCCCTTGCCGATGATGGGCGTGGTGGTGGCGAACCAGTGGCCTGCTTTTTCTCGGATGCTGGCGTGGAGCTTTTTGGAAATGACCTGCCCTTCCAGGGCCAGGAAGGCTTGATTGTGCCTCTCCGTGGTCTGCTGGACGCCAGTAATAAGCTGTGAGAGGAAGAAAACAGAGGACGCTGAGAGGCTGAAGGGCAGGCAGGTCAGCGCGAGGGAGGGAGGGCCTGGGAGAATCCCTCCGAGCTCCCCTGCCCCGACCAATGTAGGGTACGCACCCTGCGCACCCTGAAGACGGTGGATCCAGGCCAGGCAGCCTGGTGGCCAGCGCTCAGCTGGGCGGCCTGTCCTTGCATCTGTGCCATTAGCAGTCAGTGGGGGAGGGGCACCACCTCACCTAGTCTGTGCCTGGGCCAGTGCTCACCTGCTCCCTGGGCCTGAGCAGTCGCTGTGCACATGTGGTGTCGCTGCTGCCCTGCACACTCCAGACCCAGGCCAGCGCTGGCTTGAGGGGCAGGGGTCTGTTTGAGCAGCCAAGAGCCCCACCTCGGTAACGGGGGTGGCTCTGAGATCAAGGCCACTGGGTTAAGCCTCCAAGAAGGGCCAGGCCAGCAGCAGATCACTCGCCTGCAAGTGAAGCCACATCTCACGCCTCGCTCCAGAGCACCGAAGCCAGAGGCTGCATGTTAACAAGGCACTCGAGGGGATCTGTGTGCACATGGATGTTTGAGGAGCACCAGGCTATGAGATCCAGGCTTCAAGGGCCAGAGGGAATGTCCCCCGGCTTGCAGGCAGTAGCTTTGGATCCCAGCCTGGTTCTGTGGAGGGGGTGAAATTACCATTATCTCCTTGGCCTTGAGCCCTCCCTCACAAATGACAACTTGTCTCAATTGGTGGTTAGGGGACAGGCTGGGATAATGGAAGAGGCTGTGCTGGGGAGGTAACGGCACTTAGATAAATGAAAGAAATGATGGCTATTCATCCACTGAGTGGTCCCCAAGGGGCAGGACTGAGAGAATGCTGCTCTCAATTACCCAGCAGCTCCTCTTTGCCTCTCTATAGTTACACAATCTGGACAATTATTCACAGCAGCTGAGACCTTGCAGACTTTTATGGCGCTGAGCAGCGGCTCTGCAGCCTGGGTTAGCTGAGTGCAGGTGCCCGCTCCTCCCACCCCATGCATCGAGGTCTCAGCTGCACCCGGACTGAGACTGACCACCCTTCGGTCATCATAGAAACACCCAAGTACAAATTAGGTTCCCCAAACTCAATCTGTGTACATTTGGGCCATAAAGCACCGAGGTTTTATGTGGGGCATAAAAATGTTCTTTAATGGGACAGAAACTGCAAAGCACAGTTTTATTACATCTCATAAAAGCTGAAAGGGTTATGATCTTATAGGCAGTGCAGATGGTAGGTTGCGGCTAGATTTCTCTGCGCTGTTGTTAATCAAGGAGCGACTCAGGGGTATATACTGGACAGATAATGATGCACAATTAAGGTAATAATCGAAGCTGGGAAGAAATATGTGTTACAGCGGACAGATGGCAGCACCAGCATTCACTTTCCTGGGAAGCTCCAATGTCACCTGCACCTTTTATACCCAGCCCCAGTGTTTTTTCTGCTCCTGAGAGGGGCTGGTGACAATCCCTGAATTCGTGGTGAGAACCTCCACTCACCTGTCCGCTCTCGCTCGCTTGGCTCTCTGAGAGTTCGTAGGGAGGAGGCACGAAGTACATTTTGGCTCTTGGGAAGCCGGGAATTATGTTGCTAAGCTGAAATCCAAACATCACAAGCCAGCTTTTCACATCTGTTGTGGGAACAAAAATAAAGATTTCTGAAATCAGGATGGGTGGAAAGCTGCAGTGGATTTTAGAGAGACAGAATAAAATGCGTGGTGGTTGGGCATGGGCCCAAAGGGAGAGAGAGACAGCAAGACAGTGCGTGTTCCCTGGATTTGGGCCCAAAGGTCCCTTCTCTGCATGACCAACAGAGACCTGCCATGTCATGACTGAGAAGGCCAGCGACACACTTGGCTTCCGGTCTGCTGGCTTAGGGTGTGGCCCTAAGTTCCTGCCCCTCCCTAAGCCTCAGGCTTCTCAGAGATGAATGGGGATAACAACAGCACCAGTGGCACTGGGTTGCTGGGCGGATCCAAGGAGCAAGCCCACGCTAAGGACTTCTCACAGTGCCCAGCACACGGATCACGTAATTAACATGAACTCCTTCATGTGCCAGGTCTTCAAAGGAGCAGCTAATTCTGGGCCAGGCCAGATGTTAGGAGACAGAGGTACAATGACACAATGACCCTTAGGAAGGATCCCTGGTGATTACTATTTCTGAGTAGGATGTGGGGTGGAGGCTGCTGCACCTTGCCTGCTCAGCCTAAGGTGTGATGGATCTCAAGGGCTAGAAAGGAAGAGATGCAGTTCTCAGGCTTCTGCAGCCCATATCTCCAGGTCTACTGCTCTCTAAAGAGAGCTCTGCATGCTCACTGTCGGATGCCCTTGGGGCAAGGCCAAATCCCTCTAAGTGGGACTGCCCTACACAGCTCCCCTTAGCTGGTCCAGGTGAGATGTGTCAGAGGAAGGCAGCCCCAGCCAGGCCTCCTGGGCTCCCTGTGGAGATGAGGAGAGGCCTGGATGTGCAGGCCCTGAAACATCTGCATCTTCGCCATCACCACTGCCTGGGGCCCAGAGCTGACCTCGCTCTGCTCCCACTGTTGACAGTCGCCTCAAGGTCAGGCTTCCTGTCCTGTGAGCCGCTCCCTTTGCTGCCCCAATTCTGCCTCTCCCTGGGGTTTGAAATGTTTCCACTGGGTGCACTGGAATTTGAGTGCCATCAGGAGAGCCCCCCTGACTTTAGTGTTTTCCCTGAAACTCTCCCTTCCCAGGAACACTGATATCCTTGGATACTCTCCAGTGGCCACTGGACCTGGCAGTGTCATGGCCCTTGCTGTGGTCATCGGTGACATCTGGGCCATGCACCTGAAACTTTTGAAGCCTCCATTTCTGATTTATTAATATATATATATATATATATATATATATATACATAAAATTTTTTAAAAATAATTTTTTAAAAGAATTAAAATTTTTTTTTCTTGTTTCAGAACTTTTGTTTGTTTATTTTATTTATTTTTATGGCTGGCTCAGCCTGCTCTGAGGGCAGGGCTGGCGCAGCATGTGGTGCCAGGGATCAAACTGTGGTCCCTGTAGCCGCCTGCAGGCACTTTAGACCACTGAGCCATCCTGCCGGGCCCCTATATATATATATATAATTTGATACATTTGATACGGGGTCTCGTTACACAGTTCAGACTCATAGTGATCCTCCTGTCTCAGCTTCCCCATCACAGCTATGCGCTACCACGCCTAGTTTCTGGGCCAGCACAGTGTGCTCAGGGTTCCATGGTTGACATAGCATCTGATACTGGAGATGGAATTCAGGTCCTTGTACTTGCCAGGCAGGCTCTTAGACTGCCGAGCTATCTCCCCAGACCCACTAATGTGAATTAATTTTCGCATTTCCTTAGACAGAGAATTGGTCCTGCCAGCATCCTGGCCTCTTAGCTCCTTGGACGATCATTAAACCACTCAGCTCTCAAGCCATACTCTGACCACTGTTTTTGCTAGTACACAAAGGTGGCTCCTCCCCCCATTCTGTCAATTTCATGCACTTTCTCCCCTGACTACTGCCTGAACTCTTTCTAGCTTACTGTGTGTGTGTGTGTAGTACTGAATATTAAGCTCAAGGTGTCTGCACTGAGTTACTTCCACAGTCAATTTCCTTCCTTCCTGCCATGCATCCATGCATCCATCCATGCATCCATCCATGCATCCATCCATGCATCCACCCACCCACCCACCCACCCATCCACCCACCCATCCACCCATCCACCCATCCGTCCATCCGTCCATCCATCCATCCATCCATCCATCCACCCATCCATCCAACCTTTCTTCTGTGGATTTCTAATCTTGAAACAGGATCTTGCTAAGTGTTTGGGCTGGCCTTGAACTTACAATGTTCCCACCTCAGACTCCCACAGTGCTAGGATTGCAGGCACGCACCCCACACTAGGCTTAGTTTACCCAATGCCCATGATCTTTTGATCTTCTTGGCCTCCCAGCCCCTCCCATGCATCTTAAACTTCCCTCCTGGTCCTTTCTCTTCTCTTACCAAGCACACACTGCTTGGCCAACCACCAACCCTGCCCTCTGGGCTCTACATTTCTCTCCTCCTTTCATGTCACCAGGTGAGATTCCAGTGTGGGTTAAATCCCAGCCTCCGCCTGGTCCATGTTTGCCCTTGTGCAGCTGAGTGACTGCATGACAGGCTTGCTTTGAGTCCCTCACCACAAAACACACGCTGACTGGTGATCCTGCTGCCCTGCTTGCTCCATTCGCTCACTGGGCTGCCCTCCTGGGGCGCTCTGCACCTCCTCACCACTCAGAAGTCCTCCAGCACCCACTTTTCCATCTTCCCTCTAGCAGGTGACCAGGAAAGGTTCTCGGCCAGAGGAGGGTTCTCCTAAGTTCCCATCACAGTTGTGGTGCACTGCGACTCCCATGTCTGCAACCAGGGCTCTGCCACTGGCCCCCATTTCTCCTGATGGGCTGAGCCTCCACTGCTCTGGGTGCGAGGTCGTGCTCACCCTCTTGCCCACGGCAGCCAGCTCCTCCTTCCTCAGGTGGCTCAGCCCACCAGAACACAAACAGTCCTGATATTCACCTGAAAATACCTTCCCTTTGGTCACCCCTCCTTTTAGTGATATTATTTCCTTTTAACTCTATATAAAAATCAAGTCTTAAGTTTAACCTAATTTTCTCTTTTAATGTATTCAGTACAGGGTCTACAGGGTCTTACTATGTAGATCAGATGCTTAGTGATTCTCCTGTTTCCTCCCCGCCCCCAAGTGCTGGGATTACAGGCATGTGCCACCACATCCACTCTCAAACATCATCTCAGCATGCCCGGGGGTGGGGGGGATAAGGCCGGCATGGCATGCTGGGAATTGAACCTCTGCTGCTGTACTGTCTAAGCAGGTGCTTTAGTTCACTGAGCAATCCTGCTGGCCCTAGCCTAATTTTCTACACTTAGTGTTCTCTATTCTTTCCTTCCCATTGTCTCTCTCTCTCTCTCTCTCTCTTTTTTTAAGACAGAATCTTACTTTGTATTTAGGTTGGCCTTGAGCTATCTGCGTAGTCCAGTCTGGCCTCAAATTCACTGGGATCCTTCTGCCTCAGCCTTCCTATACTAGTATTACAGGCATGCACTGCCACACTAGCTTCGCATTGTCTTTTGAATCAAGCTTTCATTTCCTCCACTGAACTGAGAAAACTGTCAAGGCCAGGAGGGACCTCCACGTCCCACACGGATCAAGGACCTCATTTTACTTAACCTATCAGAAGCAGGTGACAAGGGAACAGTCCTGTTTTTCTTCTTTTTCTTGACTTTCTGAATAACACACTCCCTCATATTTTCTTCTCCTATTACAGCTGCTTTTTATTCTTTCCTCAGTTCCTCCTTGCCTCATAATGTTGGAAAGCCCCAGACTCTGCGAATTTCTTCCTGACCCCATCTGCACTTACAGAAAAGGTGAGCTTTCCCAGCCTCGGCCTAGCCCTCTCTCTCAGGGATGCCGATTCCAGGAGCCACAGCTGCAGCCCCACCCTGAGCTCTGGACCGGGCTAGTGACCCGTGCAATCCATGCTCCCCAAACTGAGCTCCTGGCTCTTCCCAAGCCTGCCCCACTCATGGTTTTCACACCTTGGGTGAGGACAGCTCCATGCTTCCAGCTACCAGACTTGGCTCTTGCTTACCAAGTCCATCAGAGACACGTTCCTTCTTAAGAGAATAACTGGGGCAAAAATTTACATATCTATGGCCACCTCTCAAGATTTTTTAAAAAAACAAGTATCACCTGAACTATGATTGACTGAATGAAAAACAAATAAATTTGCCTTTGTACTCAGGGAAATCCATTTAGAAAGGCACTCTCCATCCCACCTGCATATGAGAAAGTAGGCTCACTTGTTGCAAACAGAAAATAACTGTAAAATTTACACAAAGGAAACAAAGTCATGCAATTAAATTAAAGTACCATTTTGTTACCTGCTACTGGGGGAGCCTTAGACCTGCTGTCTCTGTTGAAAAGGGAGATTAGAAGTGTTAATGAGGTGTTTAATACACACCAGCATCAAGCCGGCACTTTTTCCTCAACTGAATGGGAAGAATTAAGAAAGTACAGAGAGGGGACTAACTTCCCTCCTCTGTGTTTCAGTGTTATTTAATACCTCCTCTGGGCACACCAGAAAATCCTCCCACCCTTCACCAGGGATATATGAGATTTCAGGAAAATTCTAGAAATAGCCCACCCTCCTGAAGAATTCAGGGAATCTTGTCCTTGGGAGACTCTCTCTGTCCTTAGCTTTGTCCTTCAGGGAGTTCTTGCTCTAGCCTAGGATTCCCTCACTGAGGAGAGAGGAGAACGCCCTGGCTTTGGGACAGGGCTTTTAGTGATTACTCCCATGAACAGTAATATCTTGTGTCTTTGATCTTTTCCTGTCCCTTTTCCTCCTCCTGCTCTTCCTCCTCCTACTCGCTCCTATGGCTTTCTTCTTTTTCTTCTCCTTTCAAGTTTTTAACACGATTTTACTTCTGTGTCTAAACCTATTCAGAAATGTCTATTCAAGCTGCTCATCTTGCCTTCCACTGCAGACACCGTTATTCTGGAGTCCCTGGTGCAACCTGGTGACAGGCTCCTGGGGCTGGCGGTGGGGAGCCTGTGGCATGCACGCCACAGCAGCCTGCAGAGCCCTCCCTGTCGGAATGTGGGCCAAGCTGCCTCGTCAGCCGAGCAGCGGATACTCAGGGCTAACTGCAGGGTCAGAGCCTGGGTTGCAGTTCGGGCACTTGTCCCTAGAAGGGACACCATCACCGCCCTAGACTGGGTGCTGCCAGGGAGTAAGAAAAGTGAAACCATTTAGCCAAGTCACCCAACGAGTGACTGCTGAGGCCAGAAATGGTGTTTCCAGGGTGGTCTGGGACAGGACAGAGCTTGGGGCTGGTGCAGCTCCAGGAATTTGGAGGTTTCTGGGATGCTAAAGTTGAAGAGGTCTTGAACACGGCAGGCTTGTGGAGAGGAGCCTGTGCCCGAGTCTCTCTCTTACATGTTCTCCTCTAATATCTTATTTATTTATTTATTTATTTCTTGTTTCAGAACTTTTGCTTGTTTATTTATTTTTATGGCCAGCTCAGCCTGCCCTGAGGGCAGGGCTGGCGCAGCATGTGATGCCAGGGATCGAACTGCAGTCCCTGCAGCCGCCCAAGCTTTCCTAAGCAGGTGCTTTAGACCACTGAGCTATCCTGCTGGGCTCTTTAATATCTTTTCATTATAGCTGTATCAATTATGTTGCTAAGACTCACTATGAACACTAGCTGAAAACACAGGCTGCTTTAGAGTCTAGAGGTGGGAGGAGAAGCACTGGTTCCCCGTCCACCTGCTCATGTCAGTGGTGCTGGGGCCCTAGTGCGGGCGTCTCTGAGCACCTGTCCCCCCCGCCCCCCCCTCGTATCAGAAGTTTCAACTTGCATTCCGAGAACTGTTTTCAAACATCAGTGATCTTTCTGGGTACAAGAGAGGAGGGAAGGTTCTGCTCTTTCCATTCCCCGCCCCCCAACTACATCTTAATACCTCTTCTATTTAAATTGTGAGTGGCAAGTTCAACTATTCTGTTAGTCTCCTAAGTGGCAAATTAAGACTAATTTAGATGGGGTTTACCAATGAGCCAGCGCTGGAACAGAGGAGGAAGGTTTGTTTGGTGTTCTTAGTGCCAATTCACTTGCCAAAGGTCAACTTGTGCTCAACAGGTGGCGGCAGGTGTGGGCGAGGCCTGGCCCGGCTCCCTCTTCTGCCTCATTCTCTTCCTTTGTTGGCCAACCTCAGGCAGCAGTCCTGTGCGTACTGCTTCTCGGGCACAACCCTTCATTTTAGATGTTTTCCTAATCGCTTCAGGATTCAGTCTGGTTGGAGTGAATTCAAATTGATTGGATTCCCATGCATGGAGACTGAAGGAAGCGCTGGAATGAGGAAAGCCATCTTGCTATTCAGAAAGGCCTGCTAATTTTTGTTTCCTTTCTGTAGGGCAGCAGGGAAGCAGCTGAAGTTGACTGCGTCCTGCGGGTGAGTTTGTTGGGGGACTTGGCAGCAGCAATTGCTGCTCAGCCCACTCCAGGGTTTCTCTTTACTGGCCTCTGGCTGATTCATTCTAAGCTGTCCAGGACCAAGCAAGCCTCTGGGAAGCACACTGCAGGGGGCTGAGTTCTCCACTCTGGCATAGGTGGACCCAGGCAGCCTCCCTAGTCACCATGCTTCTCTGCAATTCATAAAGATCTGGATGCAAATGCTACCTGTTCAGAAAGGCCTTCTGCAATCACTCTAAATGAAGGAGGTACTACTTCCCATCATTCTGTCTAATCCCTTATCCTATTTTATGTATCTTTATTGTACTTATTGTCATCTGATCTGTTTTCAGGAGAGGAGCTTTAATTTGAAATTGCAGTAAGTTGGGAGACAAAAGTCATGCTGAGCCCCAGGGCAGAGATCCATCGCACCCTTGGCAGGTGTGGGGAGGAGGGACAGAGGAGAAAGCCTGGCCATAGTCCCTGGGCACAAAGGGTCCTAGATGCAGCTGCTGGGCAAGGACACAAAGTCACCATGGAAGCCATGACACTTGTCAGTAAAACACTGTGTGACATGAGCCAGTTGTTGGGCTCATCTGTCTGTTTCTGCTGTGGGAGGCACTGAGGGCAACATGCGTTCCAGGTAGCTGCTGCTTCATGTCTGGCCTTGGGAGAGGGACAAGGAAGCCCTGCTTGCTCGAGTGTCGATGCCTATGTGGCCCAGACTCAGAAGCTGCGTGTTTCCTGGAACGCGGGTGCCTTTGCTGTCCAATGTTGCTTTTCTATAAAGTGCATTACTAGGTCAGGTGGCCCTGCTGCTTGCTAGAAGTTGACCCTCTGGTCACTTTGGATCCAGCGCTATATCATCATGTGACTCCTCTGCTCATTTCCTAAGGACAGGAATTCTGCCCTGTTCCCTACTGCATCCCTTGTACTTAGTCCCCTTCAGATAGCCCTAGTACGGTATGTACTGAAAGGATGGATCGATGGATGGACGGATGGGCGGATGGGCAGATGGGCGGATGTACTGGAAACCTTGTTTCACCAGTTCTCACTTTCCAAGGAGAAGGGCATCAATTGCCGTCCACGGCTCCCCTTTCACTCTCTTCTCCAAGGTTCCCAGTCCTTCTGCCTTGTCCTTCAGCCTGAACCAACCTAGACCCTATTCCTTTTCAGGCCCAGTTTGACATAGGCTCTTCTACATGGTATCAAATCTTCCAAATTAAAATTAGTCTCACACACATGTGCCAGCAAACACAAACCCTTGAAAGGTTATCTTTTTCACCACTATATCCCCAGAATCTGCTTTTTTGAATAATAAACAGGTACCTATCTAGTAGGACATACTCAATTTTGCTTTGCAACATCGATGGTTCTCCTCTCTCTCTCTCTCTCTCTCTCTCTCTCTCTCTCTCTCTTTATATATCCCCTCAGGCAAGCCTCTGGAAGCCAAAAAGTGGGTTCATCTCAATACTTGTATTGACTCATTGCTTTGCTAGGGATGATAGTGGTTTGTACCATAAGCAGATGTCATTTCATGAATAGCTACTGTCTTGGTGTGAGGGGCCAGCTTTACCTATGTAAGTTCATTACTTCTCATAATTATTCCATGCCATGGCTTTACCAGCACCTTTGCATAGAAGAAGTACGCTCAGAGACATAGGCCCAGGTTGTTTGGCTTATAAATGGAAGACAGAGAATTTGGACTACAAGTTTATTTATTTATTTTTTTTCTTAAGGGGGTTCCTGATTTATTTATTTATGTTATGGCTGGCTCAGCCTGCCCTGGGGTCGAGGCTGGCGCAGCATGTGGTGCCAGGAATCGAACCATGGTCCCTGTTGTTGCCTAAGCAAGCTCTTTAGACCACTGAGCTGTCTTGCCAGCCCCCGGAAGACACAGAATTTTCTAACTTTCTAACACTAAAATCCCATTTTTTCTCCCTCTCTTACTCAGATTTCCTTTCTTGGGGTAGAAATGGATGTTACAATAAAAGATATTTTGGTCCAGTAAGATAGCTCAGTGGTCTAAAGTGCCTGCTTAGGCAAGCTTAGGCAACCACAGGGACTGTGGTTCAATTCCTGGCACCACATGCTGCACCAGCCCCACCCCCAGGGCAGGCTGAGCTGGCTATAACATAAATAAAATAAGTAAATAAAGTTAAAAGAAAGATATTTCAATGGGAGAAACCTATAATGGCCAGAAATCTTCAGGAAGACCTGGTGACTGCCTGTTTTTCTGTCCCTCTACTTTTCTAGACATTGTCCTGTCATCAGCTGCACTGGCTCTTGGTGTCCTCCCACCACCTAATGTCAGCCCTCCTTTCCAAGTTCCCATCAGTTTGTCAAGATGGCCACCCTGCCGGAGCCGCTGCCCCATGAAGGCTGCACAGCCCTTACCTGTCACGTAGTTCTTCAAATCCAGCTCGTTGCTGAGAGGATTGTTGCTCTTGAACATATACAGGTTAAAGGGGGCCGGCTCCTTGCCCACATTTTTCCACATGGTGTAGTCTGGGGAGGTCCATCGTCCTGCCAGCACATCGTAATCACGTTGAGTAAAGTGGACCAGCTTGGTCAGGGGGTCATAGAGCCCCCCGTGGAAGCCAATGACCATCTGGAAGTCAGGGTTGGAGTCGTAGTAGATCTCCCCGTAGGCCGTGTACTGCAGCTGCTTGATCATGAGTCCATTGATACTGAACACAGCCAGTGGTGTCCCTGTGTTATCTGACGCCACATAGTACTCCTCCCCACTGCTGCTCTCCATGGCAAAGAGGTGACCCTGGAGGTCATAGTACAGCGAGGTGATTTCTGAGTTGGAGTGATTGTAGACATGGGTGATGCGCGTTGGGTTGTGGAGGTCAGAGTAGAAGTACTGCAGATGGTGGCCCAGGTTGGTCTTGTAAGATGCGCGCCGGCCCACGCCATCATAGCGGTACTGGACGCTCCAGCCACTGGCCTTGTTGTATGCTCTGGTGAGGAGGCCCTTGGAGTTGTATTCGAAGATGTCAGCCCCTCTCTGGCACAGATAGCCATCGTCATCAATTTTGTACTGCACGTCGCCTAGCCGAGTGATTCGATCCCGCAGGTCATAGCGCAAGGGCATGAGGCGCACGCTATTGCCGGGGTTCAGCAAGTGCAGGTTCCCATTGAGGTCATAACTGTAGCGCCAGGTGGGGCGGTCATTGACGGCCACACTCTGCAGCTGCCCATCCCCATCATAGTCATAGGTGTACTTGGTGGTGTTGGCATAAGGCCCCAATTTTAGCTCCCGCTTGATTACCCTGCCCATGCTGTCATACTGCACCGTCATCCAGTACATTAGGGAACGGAACATCTCATACTGGACTTCCTTGATGCGCCCATGGGTGTCGAAGTGTTTGCTCAGGGTCATCACGGCAGTGGTGATGATCTGATTGATGTCATAGTAGATGACTCCGAACTTGCCAAAGTGCTCCACCTTGCCAGAAATCTCATCATAGCGGTAGAGGTCAACTGGAAGGGGTGTCTCACTTATGACAGGTTTGATACTTGCAATCCGGAAGCTGTTGTCATGGTAGGTATAGTCAAACCTGGCATTGATCATGCCTTCCTCTGAGAATCTGTAGATCTGCTTGTCCACCAGAGGGCCAATCTTCCGGTATCGGATAGTGCAGGAGAAGCCCCCACTTTGGAGGTTGACCATCTTCAAAACACCAGTGGTCTCATCATACCCAAACGTGACAGCAGTACTGTCATAGACAATCTCTGACAGCTTGGAGAGTTTTCCATACTTGTAGAACACCTGGCGTCCAGTGCCCAGAAAGGATGTCTTCAGGATGCGCCCATCATCGCTGTAGTCAAAGATGACCGAAGCATTGCTTTCAGGAGGGTTGTAAATGTTGCGAATGTAGCCAATGGAGGTGTGTGTGGACATGCTGTGCCGGGCGACACTGGGCATGGTGACAGCGTGCAGACGCTCTGAGGAATCATACTCAAATATGTACTGACGTTGACTCTGAAGCAGGAGGACCATGGACTGGGGAAAGGACGGGGAAGGGAAGACATGAGTCGGCATGGCGCTCACACGACAGTTTATCCCATTGCTTCATGTCAATTTTTTTTTTTCCTGTATTTAGAACAAGGGTCTACAGAGTCTACAGGGTCTCACTACACAGATAGGACTCACAGTGATTCTTCTATTTTCAGCCTCCCAAGTGCTGGGATTACAGGCACATGCCACCACACCCAGTCTCAAGCGCCATCTCAGCACGCCCTGTGGGTGGGGCTAGCACAGCATGCTGGAGATCAAACCCTGGTCACGGTGCTCTCCCTAAGCAGGCATTTTACTCCGCCGAGCTATCAGGCTGGCCCTCATGTCAATTTAAAAGCCATGCAAGTGGACCAGAGATTGCACAGATTCAGGCCACTGGGCATGTCAATTAGAATGGAGCGTGGTGGCGGCCTACAGGAGAGCGTTTCAGACTAATACATGTTTGATCTGATTCAAGAGCTTTCAGAAGCCTGGGAGTCTGGATTGGCAACAGAGTTCCCAGAGGACAGAGACAGGGCTGAGACTACACCTCACAGTGTAGAGGGCATGCAGGACCAAGCAGAGGGGCAAAGACTGCCCTGGCTCAATGATACAGAGTCCCAAGACTATTTAGAACTAGCTGCCACTGACCCAACCAGAGAGGGTGTGACACTTGTACTATTTTTTTTTTGTCCCCTTTTATTAAACGTAAGAGAAATAACATTCTCCACTTAAAAGCTACTGTGAGGTTTAATCCAGAATCACTGATTCTTTGCAAAGGAGGAGTATCAACTAGAAGCAAACAGGAGACTGCTGCCTCCCCTGGCTGCCCACTTGGGTATTTTATGGTGTCATGAGGACAGTGCTAGGTGCAGATGTCTTGCCAAGGGCAGCAGCTCTGTCTGCCATTACCACATCCGTGTTGGTGAGGAAGGAGAAATGGAGCTGTGCTTAGGGAGGTCTATGTAAGAGGCCAGGCTGGGCAGGGCTCTGTCTGGTGACTGGGTGACAGGGGCAGCCTCTAATGGGACCTCTTCTTGATGCTGTTCCACTATGACCTTTCTGTAATAAGAAGCCTTGAATTTGGCTCTTTTATTTTATTTTATTTTTTTTTATGGCTGGCTCAGCCTGCCCTGAGGGCAGGGCTGGCACAACATGTGGTGCCGGGGATTGAACCGCGGTCCCTGCAGCCACCCAAGCTTTCCTAAGCAGGCGCTTTAGACCACTGAGCCATCCTGCCGGGCCCTGAATTTGGCTCTTTTAGACACAAAAATTATGTGGAGAGATTCTGTTGGCTGCTAGAGCCGGGAGGCCAAGTGGGAGAGTGTTGCTCTGTGGGCTTGAGTTTTAGGCAAACTTCCCTAGCCTGATGGCATAATTTAGAGCAAGGCAGAAATGAATCACTGTGTTTCCAATTCATAAGCAATGATTAGCTTGCTGCCAGTGGGTTGATTCTGTCCGCTTTAACATCACTTTTTTTTTTTTTTGAAGAAAATCAGACAATCCATTCTTTTTTGCCATTACTGAGTGTCTAGCACTTTTTTTTTCTTTTAATGGTAATAGTGATGAGCTATGAATAACATTTTCCTTCAGAATTTTTCCCCTCCAGTGAGAGTGGGGGTGTGAGGGGAGCCCTTGTAGAATCGGAGCAAAGATGTGAAAATGTCTCACGGCCAAGCATATCAGGCTAGCTCCAGACAGGCAGCAGAGATGCCAGGAAGCCCTGGGGGCCACGGAGGGCACAGCCACTCACCTTGTCAAGGTAGGAGTAGCTCCACACTTTCCCGTCGGCGAACATGCGGGACACGATGCGGCCCTGCTTGTCAATGTCTGTTCTCTCACTCATGGCTCCACGCTGGAGGCCGGCCAGGCGTCCATTGAAGAAGTAGGAGACGTTGACAGCGGCCAGCCCACTGCTGGGGAGCCAGAGGAAGGGGCGGCCCACCTGGTCATAAATGATCCTCAGCGTGAACTTCCGGTGATCATCGTAGATCTTTTCCGTCCGAATGTTCCTGTCATAGTCGATGGACAAGAGGTTTCTCCCATGGACCTAGGAAAACACAACAGGCCTGCTTTGAAAGACCACATCCAGGCTGCTGTGGAGGATGGGGCAGGTGGGATCAATGTGCAACAGAGAAAGACAGAACCCTGATGTTATTTAGAATGTTGCTTTCTAAACTTCAACACTGTGACACTCATAGAAAATAGGCACATTTATATCATGCATTGGAATACAGAAAAGAGGCTGCTTAGGGTTGGGCGAGCCAATCCTGGCATTGGCCACAAGCAGTCAGGCTGTGCAGTGTACAATGACAATGGATGCTATCAGGTTATAGAAAGTGTCACTGGTGAAAACTATAGTGCACACATTCCACAGCCATACATAACAGCCTAAGGGTTTTGATAGCCATGTCTCTCTACCCTGGTGACAAGATCATTTGCATACTACAATCCTTTTGCCACATTTTCAGCTGGGAAGCTAATGACCTTTAAGAACAGAGGCAATAATTTCTCATGAAATTTCATATAAAGGTACCCAAGAGGGTGAGGAGGGGAACTTAGGAATCCATGCTATGCAAAGATCTGGGAGCATAAAGGCTCATGTCAATGCAAACTCATTTATTTCAAATACTGAATGGACAGTCTTGCTACTGTCACAGACGCAAGGCACCAGCAGGGAACCCTCTGCCAGGCTGGGGATTCCAGCAAAGGGAGAGACTGCCTGACTTGGAGTTGAAAGGAACAGGGGAACATATCCAGACACAATTTAATATTTATTTAGGAGTTGATTTGATCAGAGCAGAAAGCCTGTACCAGAAGGAAAGGCTGGAAGACTCAGACTCTCATTAGGGGCAAAGGAGGGGGACTCTGCAGGCTCAGCGAGCCCCAAGTGGATGGCTAGATGTGAATGAAATGAAGCTGACCCTGTCCAGACCCTTACAACATAACTGACTGCAAATCCAGACGTCCCTAGGGCGGCTGCTGGAAGAGAGGGAGGGTGTAAACAGGAAGAAGGAAGAGACTCCAGCAATGTCTGCTCCCTCCCTCCTTACCCTAATCATCAGCTGTGCTTCCTGGGGATGGAGATGGGCCCCTGATGGGAATCACAAGCCTGCTGAGGACTCATATACACGGGCCCCATGTGAGGACCTTGGTTCCACTGCTGGAGTTGATGCTCCCAGCGACCATGTAACAAGCGGCGAAGCTGAACATGATACGGATGTTGCATAGCTTGCTCAAGGTCACACAGAGTAAAGCGGGAGGACTGGTTTGCAGTTTAGGTTTTCCTTTTTTCAACCAGGTAACCTCTTAGACATTGAAATATCTCAAAAGGTGACTAAAGTGTAAGGGATTTCCACACCCTTGAGGACTCTACATAGCAGCTTATGGGAAGATAAGGAACAACAGCAACACTACAGACATTTGTGTTTTGTGGAACAGCTTTGTGCTCAGCTCAAGAGCTCTAGTTCTTGTCCTCCTTTGAGGATGGTGGTCTCCTACAAGATGTAAGTGGTTAACTACCCAGTGTTAGTTTGCATTGTGAATATGAGGTGATTTTTGAGGGGGAAACCATGCAGTATAATGTGTCTTGTACATCCAAAAAAACCACCTAGATTCTAGCTGACCCAGGAGTCCTCAGTGGCCATGCATACTCCCACACAAAGCTTACCTCAAGCCTCTATATAGCTCCTAAGGAAATAGCAAGTGTATAGCTTGTTTAAACCTGTATTATTTCTAATCTGTTACCCGCAACTGAAACTAATCCAAATTCATGCACAGACTTAATACTATCATAGGTGTGGTGCTAGGTACTTTATACATTGATCTCCTTTTACTTATGTATTTATTTTTTGGTACCAGAGATTGAACTTGGTATCTTGCTCTTCTCAGGCAGGCACTCATGCTGCTCAGCCATCTCCCCAGTGAATGATCTCATTTTAAATTCATACAATTGGTGTAGAAATTCTTTTACAAAGGGGTGACTAAACTCAGAGGGACCCCATAGCCACATAAGCATATGAACCCAGTACTACCAGATTCCCCAGCCACTGCTGTCCATGGAGTACTACTCAGAGGACAGGGACAGAATATTTAGCAATGAGGATGCGTCAGAACAGAGAGAAAGGCATGCAAGTGGTGAGTTCTTGGGGTTCTGTGGAAACCTGGCTAGAAGGATCAGGGACATGGTCATAGTCACTGGGAGGGACACTCCAGAGTCCAAAGAGGCAAGGACACAAGCTAACGCCGTCACAGTCATGGGAGATCTCACTCCCAGATCAGTCACCACTTTCAAGGAAAACACAAGCAAACTGAGGGCCCAGAAGATTACTTCCTCTACAAACAGAACTTTGGCCACATGGAATTTCATTTGGACAAGCACTGGAGGCTTCTGAGTTTCTTGGGCCCAAGTGGTTAAGAGCTTCAGTGAAGGACGAGCTGAGTGAATACTATGGCGACGGAGCAGGAGGACTGCCAGGCCTCTGGGAGGCACCTGCTGATGACTCCCCACTGTCTTTACCCACTTCCTGGCCTTTCCATGCCATCTCCTCTCCTCCTCCTCTTCCCTTTTGCTTCTCTTTACACGTAGCTTAGGCCCCGGTGTGCCTGTCCTTCTTAGACTGCTCACCTCTGTCAGTACTGCCCATGCACAAGTCCGTGCAATAGCCAGGACTCCTGCCATCCTTATGTTATGCACAAGATGTGGACAGCTGTGAGCCCCTCAGCTTGAGCTTCACACTGGTGGCAAGGAGTGGAGCCCTGAGCCTTCCCTCCTTCCTCCTAGGCTGGTCCGTAGGCTGCATCAGGGCTGTGACCTAGGGGCCTCCGTGGAGCTGAAATTGCAAAGCCGCTGCAAGGCTCTCGGAATGCTGCTGTCAGGCTTGCCCTCCACCTGCTGGATCAGTCCCTGGGAACAGGGGCTGTGGGCTTGCTGACTTTCAGCAGCCTCCAGGTGATCTGATGCCAGTTCTTGGTTAAAGCACACACAGTGGGAAGAAGGCCCTATCGTATCTTCAGTTACCTTGAAAGAACCCACAGGAAAATCACCTATGTAGCCATAATAGAACCACATGGGTTATATATGTGCATATGAATGCTCTCATGAAAATGATCAACATTGATCCCTGGTACAATAAATAAATATTATTTTTATTCTATTTTATTTTTTATGGCTGGCTCAGCCTGCGCTGAGGGTGGGGCTGGTGCAGCATATGGTGCCGGGGATTGAACTTCGGTCCCTGCAGTTGTCTAAGTTTCCTAAGCAGGTGCTTTAGACCACTGAACAATCTCACTGGCCCCAATAAATAAATAAATAAATAAAGAAAGAAAGAAAGAAAGAAAGAGAAGGAAGAAAATGACTGACATGTAACTCATATGTATAATCCTGACTATCATGATAATAACATTAATATTTGAGGATGGTAAGATTATAGAAAGACAAAATACCAGGCAAATGCAGAGCAGATCTAATGCTATTATGTAGACCTGACTTCTGGTCAGGGTACCCCAACTATTAAAAAAAAAGTAGTGCCAGTCATTAGCTATTAGCTATTGATAACAGGGTGGGTTTTCCCTCCTAGATTTACTATGTTCTTAGAAACAGGAATTTGGTGATACCATTGGTTGGAATTCACTTTTTTGTTTTCTTTCAAACAGGGCCTCACCATGTGTAGTCCAGGCTGGCCTTGAACTCATTATGTAGTGCAGGCTGGTGCCAAACTCTTGGCAATCCTTCTGCCCCAGCCTCCCAAGTACTGGAATTACACATGTGTGTCACCATGCCTGGCCCTAGACTTAACTTTGGAAATGTGAAATTTCTATAAAAAGGCCCAATCCTTTTAATAATTAAATATAATAAATTCATTGAAAGATGAGCAAAGAGTTCAGGACTCTTGTGTAATCTAATAAAAAATATCTAATTACGAGAGGGCTGTGCAGAAGGAGGCGGCACCGTGGCTGGGGGAAGCGAGATGGTGCCCAGTCCAACAGGCTTGTGGGGCTTCTGGTGGGTGCCTGCCCCTCAGCCAGAGCACGCAGGAGCTTTAATTTAGCTGTACTGTTCTCTTATTCTGAATTAAATTACCCATCTAGCAATATTTAAATTAACCTTGAGGCTTCCTGGAGAACATAAAAGTTATTTTGAATTATTTTCACTGCCAGGATCAGCACAATTCCCTTCCCAGCCGGCTCGGTAGGAATTCAGCGATAGAGAAACCAATTTTTAAATTAATACAATTTTGTGTTTGTAAGGAAGCCATTATTTTTAATTATCGGGCATTTTCCTCAGCCTGGCTTCCCCAGTTAATAAAACTCAGCTATTTAGCATGGTTTTTATTTTTGCAGAGGGCAGACTCTGGGAGGCAGTTTCCCCTGAGGAATTTCCCCCCAGAATGTTTTGATCTCACCAAGCACACGCCTGTCACAAGGAGGCTCATAAAAAACCCAGAGAAAAGGAAACGCTGTCGTCAAAATGGCCCTGCTGGGCCTATAACTGGTGACTCTAACTTAGCTCTAGGGGCAATGGCAGGCGCTGGTGATTTGAGAAACACCAAGGAGGAAATTACACGGGGCTGGATCCCCTCCAGGAAATAGAACTGTGGCGCAGTAGGAGAGGCTTTGGTTAGACGCGCAGAAGAACCCTTGTGTCGGTTCCGCTTGGAGCGTGGGAAATCCCGGCAAGATGAGTGAGGGAGGTCAGGAGATTCTCTCGTGTTTAAAGGCAGAAGGGCCCGCCGTGGAGAGTGGAGCCAGGCACTTACCCAGAGGAAAAGCCTGGCGCGCTGACGTCTTCATTTCCTCTCTGGGCCAGTCCTCTGGGACTGGAGAGTCACTCTCTCGCAATAAAATTCAATGCGGCACTGGGATCAGTGCTTGTGCAGACAAAACAACTCGCCATAAATTTAATATTAGCTTAAATAATGCATCATTAGAAGGGTAAGCTCTGCAAATACATTAAATAATGTATTCCTCAAGTAAACATTATTTTTCAAATGACTTGCTGTTTTGGATAGTGGAAAGGTGGGAAGACCTGAATTGGCGTTGCATGCATGACACTGATGAGCTGTGTCCTTCCAAAGCCACAAGGCGCTGGATCTTTTTAAAAGATCTTTTATGTATTTGGTAGAGGGTCTTGCTATGCAAGTTGGACTCACAGTGATCCTCCTGTCTCAGCCTCTTAGCGCTGGGATTGAAGATGTGCACCACCACACCCGGTTTTGGGGCCTGCTCCTGAGGTCCTCAGGCCAGCATAGCATGTGGTACTGGGGATCAAACCCTGGTCCTTGTGCTTGCCAGGCAGGCACTTACACCCCTGAGCTGTCTCCTCAGCCCTAACATGTCACTATTTCTACCTTGATTTTCCTACATGTGATGGCTCGTGAACTCCTGGTGAGCAGGGTCTTTCATTTCCTTGGGGTCCTGACTGTCCTGGAATGTGCGTGGTACTCCATGCACACGAGTGAATATGGAGAACTGGGAAAAGGAAATAACATCCATTTAAACAAGTCTCACTCATGCACTTGCAATCTACCATGCACATACCGTGTAAGTCTTACAGTAGACACTTAAGAAACTGAGGCAGTTACAGCTCCTGTGCTCATGGAAATTAATAGAGGAGGACAAAGGCAGGTGAGCCCAAAGTGGAGAACACAGGGCAGCATGTATGTATGTCTGTCTGTATGTCTGTATGTATGTATGTATTTTTGGGAAGGGTCTACAGGGTGTTCAGGGGCTCACTACTAGATCGGACTTATAGTGATCCACCTGTTTACAGCTCCCAAGAGCTGGGATTGAGGTGTGTACCACCATGCCCAGTCTCAATTGCCGTTTCAGCATGCCCCACGGGCAGGGCCGGCACTCCACACCTGGGTATGAAACCCCGGCCCCTGAGCCTGCTTGTAGGTGCTTTAATCTGCTGAGCTATTTTGCTGGTGGGGAAAAAACTGTGAAGATGACTGGGGCAAGGATGATCACTGGGTTGACAAGGCGGCATCAGGAGGAAGAGCTGCCTTGCTGGTGACCTTCCAATGCATGCTCCCAGGTCTTCACCAGGGGTTGCTCTGCGGTGCTTTAGGGCACTAAGATTTTACCAGGCTGGCTCCACAGCCTCATTCTCTGTGGTCAACTCAGTGACACTGGTTTTCCTGCTGCTGTGAATTCAAATTACTCTCTGTTTTCAGCCTCAGGGCCTTCCCTGGGCTGGAGCCTTTACCCCAAAGCTGTTCTTCCTCCTTATACACCCACAGTTCCACACCTTCTTCCTTTAGTTTTCAACTCAAGCATCATTTTCTCAGAGCGGTCTTAACCTACATCACAAGCTGTCTTTCCTACCACCTGCACCCCGGGGGAGGGGGGGGCGTTCCTTCCCACTGCACACCACCCTGTCTTTACATGATTTACCACATCACTATCTGCTTCTCCTTGTTCAGGCATATTAAGGCATAAGCTCCACGAGGCTCTTCCACTCCCCTATCCCAAACAACAGGTTGTTCAAAACCAAAGCTTTCCTAGTGAGTGTTTAATGCGCAGAGGTTGGCCTCCTCATTACGCATTACTTAAGTGATGGACACGGAGTTGTATCTGTTTTATTCACCAGCATTCACTCAGGACGGCGGGCGCTTGACAAACCATGACGCTCAAGTGAAGAACAAGTGCACTGTGGCAGGAAGGATGAAGCGCAGGCTCCCCTGCTGACCCAGTGGGTCACATGCAGAATGAGCTCCCAAGTGTGTCCTCACACATACATACCTGCTTGTGTGGCACTGCGACCTGCCACAGAAGTACAAGTAATGTGTGCCACTGTGCAATGGCAATGTCATATTCATTTTATTTTAAGACAGGGTCTCACTGTGTCACCCAGACTGTGTCACCCACTCATGGCGATCCTCCTGCTTCAGTCTCACTAGTGCTGGGATTACAGGTGTGCACCACCACACCCAGCTAATGTCATATTAATTATAATAGAAACCAAAACAAAATTACTGACTCCTGCTTCTTGGAACACTCATAACGCTGATATCGATGTCATGATGGAAGCTTATCTTGGAAGCAATTTTTCCTTTGTTCTGCTACTTACGCATGTAGCTGTTTCTCTTGCTTTTGCAATCTCTATGTAAATCATAATCAGGAAGAAATATCCCAGAGGGTGGTTGTATCCCTTTGTTTATGGAAAGAATCAGCCACAGAACAAATTTCAGGAGAGCAGAAGTATAAGTCTTAATAAAAGGGATCAGGATCAGTTACATTTTCCAAGGGCTTAGGAAAATGTCTGAGAGATTGGGGACAGGGTACAAAGGTGCCTCAGTGGACCCACAGGGCAGGAGTTTGCCTCCAGTTAAGGCTGCAGAGGAGCTTAGGCTACAGGATACATCTAGCACATGTATGTTCTTAACTCTGGGCATTGCCTTCTTTCTTTGCAGCACTTCCTTTCTCTAAGCTGTCTCCTGTGTAGGTGACTTCCAGAGAGGTCTATTGCTACATACAGATGAGAACACGTGACCTGGGCCTGTCCAATCACAGGTCTCCCATATCTCTGACCACTGATTGGTTTATTATTATTATTATTTATTTTTTTAAAGAATTTTAAATTTTATTTATTTATTTTTTCTTGTTTCAGAACTTTTGTTTGTTTATTTATTTATTTTTATTGCCGGCTCAGCCTTCCCTGAGGGCAGGGCTGGTGCAGCATGTGGTGCTGGGGATCGAACCGCAGTCCCTGCAGCCGCCTAAGCTTTCCTAAGCAGGCGCTTTAGACCACTGAGCCATCCTGCCGGGCCACTGATTGGTTTAGAGATGAAATCCCATCTCAGCTAGGCCAACCAGAGCTCACAGGATTTCACAGAAACATCTCCTGTGGGAAGATCTCCGGCACGAGGCTACTTACAGGACACAGTCAAGCCCACTGGCAAGACAGACACTGTTGGGGTGGGTGGGAGTAGACTGTGAGGGAGGGAGGAAGAAGAGGAATGGAGGGAGGAGGGAGGGACAGAAAGATAAGAATGAGAAGAGATATCAAGCTAATGACATTTTGGAAACTTTAAGGCCAGCGCCTGTCTGGTGCCCTGTGAGGTGAGACCATGCAAGTCATTTTTCATTAAGCTAATCTGGCTGAGTTTACAGTGCTTTTAGTGAAGACTCCAGACAGAGAATCCTTGTTTGTGAACTCATATTTGCTGGGGTGGAGCTAAGTTTACAGGCTAAACACTATCAAGGAGTCAAAAGAGAGCATGTTTTATTTATCTTCCTTTGTTCCTTGTGTCTGGGTAACTACCACGTGGCCCTTGGCACCAGGGCTGCGTGGTGACATAGTCCCTGTGCCTGCAAAGCTTACGGGTGGTGTGATGAAACAGGCCCTCGAGTTTCTAAAAGGACAGAGGGGACATGAGAAGGAGTGCAGGACAGTGGGAGGAAAGGTGAGGCTGGCTCTTCACTGGTGAGTCCTTGGGAGGCCTAATGAAAGCCTTCCCTGCCCTGAGTTTGGGCAGGGATGCGGGGTCTGACATTCCCAAATCGGCTAAGTCCACGTTTTGGTGGAAGGCTGTGGTCTCTCCGACATATTAAAATTTCCCCATCTGCACGGAGGAGAGGCTGGCTGAGAGAAGGTGGGTCAGAACATGACTGGCAAGATACTATTATGGTGGGTTTCCTGGGAACTTGTATTTTGTTTCAACTCTAGGGATGCTTAGAGTCTTGGAATCTCCTGCCCTTCACATGGGCAGGCGCCTGGTACCTGGCCAGTCCTTGGGAAAATCGGGCCATTGGCACATCAGGTGCATGGTCTCCCCAGTCCCACACCCCCAACCCCCTGGCATCCATGGGGAACACATACAGACCCTGCTATTTCCCTGGTGTTGGCTAAATGGCTGCAATTTCAGCTCCCTTCAGCTTCTTTCACAGTGCACAAGGCGGAGCTGAAGCCCCTGCAGCCTCATGTCTGCCTTGGTGTCAGCTTCCAGTCTCACGCCTTCTTGCAGCCTGCAGAGACTGAGTGCTGCCCGGGCCCCCAGTCTCCAGAACGCAAAGGAAGACCCCTAAGAAGGTCCGCATGACACAGCAACCTTACTGTTTGCCAAATCATGTTCATTATATTGCTAAATCGCTCCCCATCTTCTCCCCCTTCTTCTTTCCTCTCCACTTGGATTAATTCAGCAGCCTCCATGCTGTCCCTCTTTACTTTTTTCTTTTCTTTTCTTTTCTTTTTTTTTTTTTTCAGAACTGGGGATTGAATTTAGGGCTTTGTGCTTGCCAGGGAAGTGCTTATTCTGCTGAGCTATCTCCCCAGCCCCTACTTTTCTTTTTAAAATATTTATTTATTTATTTATTTTTGTCTTTTTCAGACAGGGTCTCACTATGCAGTTCTGGCTGGCCTGGAGCTCACTTTTGTAGCCCAGGCTGGTCTCGAACTTGCACTGATCCTCTTGCCTCAGCCTCCTGAGTGCTGGGATTATAGGTGTGCGCCACCACGCCCAGCCAAATATTTATTTATTTATTTATTATGGCTGGCTCTGCTGACCTGGGGGTGGGGCTGGCACAGCATGTGGTGCTGGGGATTGAGCCGTGGTCCCTGCGGTTGCCTAAGCTTGCCTAAGCAGGTGCTTTAGACCACTGTGCCATCTCACCAGCCCCATCTCCTTTCCTCTCTTGTCTCCTCCTCTATCTTCCCCAACCCTCGAGGAATCTGCAGAGACCTTTCTACTGCAGCACACCCCAGCATGTCACCCCACTGGGCACATTCCCACTGTCCTCAGGATCAACACCAGCCTCACTGCAGTCCCCTTCCAGGGCTCTCCCAGCTCCTCTCTGCACCTCCTCACTAAACATTCTCCTCCTCTGGCCTCACAAGTGACTGAGTGCTTTCTGAAATGCCACTTCAGGGCCAGCCTCTTGGCCTTTTCTCAGACGATGCCCTCTGCCTGGTCCTTTCTTTGGCCTTCACCTGATTACTATTTCTGCAGCTCTTCAGAAAAGATTCTGGCTCTCTGTAAAACCATGCCAGTTCCTTGTCGACCACAAGACCCCAGTGGAGCGGCAGAGGCCCTGCCATGAACTCAGAAAATCTCCTTTCACCTTCTGCTCAGGTACTCAAGGATGATGGTGCCCAACTCCTTGCAGTGAGCAGAGGTCAGCCAATTCTGTTCTCACTTGTGTGGGTGGAAGGGATGTGTGCCCTGACCAGGCCTGTTCCCCAAGCCCTCTACAAACTCCCACTCTCTGTTCCCCAGCTGCAGTAGCTGAGGAGGCTGCTTGCTTAGGATGGCAGGATCACAAGGCGGAGCACCTGCACTGCACCTGTTAACAACAGCAGCCTGCCTCATGTGGATCGTGATGTGTTAAGATCCTGAGATCTCAGGGTTCATCTGTTACCTGGCTAAGGCTATCTTTTATTGACTGGTACAATTAAGCATCTTTCCTTATAGCACTGGGTTACATCATACTATTTACATTGATTCCCCTTCTTCCTCTTCATTTTGTGTACTGCTGCAGACTGAACTAATTTCCCATATCCCATCCCTTTTTATCTTTTATTTTGAGCCAGGGTTCCCGTACATTGCCTAGGCTGGCCTCAGACTTGCAATGCTCTCAGGTATCCTGGATTATAGGTGGACAGGACCATACTCAGATCTGCTGTCTCTCTTACTAAAGTATAATCTCGGTTACAAGGATCCCATTTGTTCCTTCCTGTAGTTTACTCATTCCATGTGCTCCATATAGAGCCATCACTCAGGAAATATCTTTCGAACAAATGCAAAGGGTCGTGGCCCCACTTGACAGTGGAGCAGGGATGAAAGGAAATGTCTAGACCTAGACATGGAGCAGAGCGTTCACTGGCACTGGCTGAGAAAACAGCTGGCCTATGGGTGCCAACAGACTCTCATCCACCAGGGGCCAGAGACTCCATGCCACGAGCTCATGATGCATTGGAGAAAGGGCCACTTCCGAGTTTTCCGGAATGCACAGCACACTCAACATTTCCCTTCCACCTTCTTCCAACTGCTCCCCTGCAATTTCCAGGAGTTGCTTTTATTTCATTCACTAAACAGTTTATGAACTGAATTAAAATAAATGAGATGCAAATAAATTCCAGGCTTTCTCCCTCATTTTCAAATTACATTTTCAGTCCACTCAACCTGTTATAATCTCATAGTGATTTTCATTTAAGAGAGCTAAATGGATATGTGATTATTGTTACAGGAACTAACACCAGACAATTAAATGTTGAGGTGTTGATAGATAAAGCTGTGTTTTGATTTGCATAAACATGATGCCAGCAAATCTAACCCTGGCAGAAATTCAGTTATAAGACTTGCGTGCCTAACTTCTTCTAATTACCACAAGTACCATTATTAAGATTTTTAATATTCAGAGTTGGGATTATAGCCATTCTATTTTAGGGCCACATTTATCTTTATTTTGAAAACTTAGTCAAAATGCGTAACTGATTTATCAGAGAAAAGGCGCTATTACTACTTACAATCAACTTCTACAGTGCAGCATATCAAAAATCAATTACACAGACCCGAAATCCAGTCATTAAGGATTTAGCTACTAATCTCATTCCATTTTTGTCTTTAGGAAGATACTGCTGCTTGCAACTTTGCAGATACCAGCAGAGGAGGAAAAACATGGGAGACGGCTGATAACCTAATGTGGAGAATTAAACTCCAGCCAGACGGAGGCAGAATCTTAACAAGCAGTGCTTGGCTCTGCAGGGAGTTCACCTGGGCTGACCGAATTTCATTCTAGTGACACATGGTCCAAGTTATGGCCCAAGTTTTGCTGATGCTGAATCTGCTGCTCTCAGGGGTCCTTAAGCATCTGTTAAATTCTGCCGTGTTCCATGGTTTCTCTGTCTTTCTAGTGCTTACCTTGATCTATGATTGAGTTAGTTGTTTAATAGTTCAGTTATCATCTACCCTTCTCTTTTATCTGCCTGCACCCCTGGATGAAGGTTGCAACAGGCTGGAGACTTTGCTTTCTGCATGCTGTATCATAAGCTCATGGCTCACTGGGGGGTGTGCAGTCAACACGTGTTAGATGTGATGAAAACTGGGTACCCCAGGATTCTCCTGACCTGATGAAAGGCTTAGCATGATAGTAGCACCACCTTCGCATGGGTAGCTGACAAGAGCAGTCCACCGGTATGGGGATGATGTGTTTGACAGGGAATCAAAACAGGAAGCTATATGGGACAGTGGTTAAGACACCTGAGTGACAAGCCAGATAGAAAGATACAGACAGAGTTGAGTCCTGGCTTGGCTGTTTCGTAGCCATTTCATCCTTTGCCATTTAGCTTTCCTGAACTTGTTTCTTCATCTGAAAAAATGGAGGTGATAATAACTACCTCAATGGCGCTGTTATAAAGGTTAAGATTAGATAATACAAGCATAGCATTTAATATAATGCCTGCAACATAAAAGTCTTCAATACATGTTATGTATTAGTTTTTAGAAGATGCAATCTGGGGCACATTGCTTAGTGTGCAGAAACTAGGGTTGGTTTAAACTTCCCCCTGTGCTTTGGTTGTTAGTTCCTTTTTGGGTACCTTTCCTGGCTCCATATTTCTTCCTCTGTGCTCTTGTGACTCCATCAGGACCTGGAGGAACCTTTGTCTTTCACTAAATGTGTGACAATTCTGGGTTGGTGTGTATTATCATATGGCCTTGAGTGTACAGAACATATCTTACAATTTTTATTCTTCCAGTATTTAGTAAGTTTCCCAGCCTGATTCATTGGTAGTAGCAGGCAATAGCAGCGATTCATTTGTTGGACTAGTCAAGTCCGGGAGAACTGAGGAGCAAGATGCGAATATGAAAGAAGACCAAGGCGTGTTCCAGCTATCGCATCCCCTAGCAGGAAATGACTGCCCTTTGCAGCCTTAGGAAATAGAGAACATTTGCCCCAAGGCACAAGGCCCAAAGGGATATGGCTTCTACCTGCTGAGGCAACAACCTGCTTCTTAGCCAGGCGTGGTGGTGCACACCTGTAATCCCAGCACTCGGGAGGCTGAGGCAGGAGGATTGGTGCGAGTTCGAGATCAGCCTGGGCTACAAAAGTGAGCTCAAGGCCAGCCTGAACTGCACAGTGAGACCCTATCTCAAAAAGACAAAAGAAACAAACAAACAAACCTGCTTCTTCCAGGGAAGAATGGAGGTTTGGAATCTCAGAAATTCTTCTCTGTACTGTGAGGAAAGGGTGTGTTTCCTTTCACTGTGAGGTAGCAAGTTGGCTGGCACCACTTACCCGGAGCTTCCTGCCAAAGATGGTTACTTTGCCTTTAATCTGCTCCTTCCTCAGGCGCCACTCAATGGAGTTCAGGCCATTCTCCATGGGCAGGGAGATGTTGCAGCGGCCAATGGTGGGGGTGATGGTGCCTGCGAGAACGTGGGGCTCACTGTGGAAGCTGACTCCCATGCCATTAGCGTACATCACCCTCAGGGTGCCGTTATTACAAAGCTGGTAGCTGTTCCGCACTTGATCTGGGAAAACATGAGTGGGGGTGGGGAGAGGGAAAGAAATTATCCACTCGATTAGTCAGAAGAGAATAGAACCCCTATTTTTACAGGTTTCCATGGTACTTTGCAGCTGTCAATCGAAGGCTGCCTTCAATTAGCACACATACAATGTGAAGGTGA
The DNA here is from genome assembly GCA_004027025.1 of Myocastor coypus. Taxonomy (NCBI): domain Eukaryota; kingdom Metazoa; phylum Chordata; class Mammalia; order Rodentia; family Myocastoridae; genus Myocastor; species Myocastor coypus. The sequence continues at coordinate 11,878 of PVJA010011656.1, read as the reverse complement.
ATAGCAGAGATGTTACTGATCCATGCGAAGAAAAACATTATTAATATGTGGCACTCCAGAAATAATTATGCCGTGGTATTTTTCTTTTACTCACCGAAGACTATTAATAGTACATTTAAACATTTAAAAATGTCTATTGCCTACACAATTTGTGTCAATCAAATTCTTGAACTTTAACATATATATTTTAGCTTATAGGGAAAAAAAAGTAAATGAAGCAAAATCACTTTAATATTTTCCCCTCTTTTGCCTAACATCTGACCTATCACTGAAGGTCTAACCACAGGTCAGATCCACTGCAAAGCAAGTCCAGGCTTCTACAAGAAAATCAAGAGAAAAAGCTCTTTTTTCTCTGCTCATGCTATTGTTACTAACTCAACCATATGGCACTGCCATGAAAGACAGCTCTGGAGAGACTCAAATACCACGAGGTGGAGTGACCAGTGGGTGCTGACAATGGGCTCTGTGTCTTCTCCAATGGAATCTACACAGGTCAATCAGCCTTTTGCCCTTTTTCTTTATTGAAGAGTTTCAGGAAAGGAATGTGAGCAAGAGACCCGTTTTACAGGAAAGGGGCTTCCCGATGGCCTGGGCAGAGGAGCCAGGCAGGGTGGGCCTCTGAGATTTCAGCTTTTGGGGTAGTGACAAGGTGTACCTGTCACCCTGTGACTGCAGTCCTCACGCAAAGGACAGAATCTACATCATTAGTCATTTGGAAGAGCAGAAATAGTCACTGAAACAGGCTCTGTCTCAGGATAATAGTCCAGAAATGTCACCATTTATCTACTGAGAGGACACTTTTATCCTCTGACAACTGGCTAACCCACCAACATTATATCTTAATTAAAAGGAAAATTAATCTGCACACTTCGTTTTTGTTTTTTTTTGCCTGGCCCTGTGCTTGTCCTGGACCATGTGGCATGTTTAAGAGCAACAATAACCACCGGCTGGTCAGAACCCATGGAGACCCTGGTCCTGCCAAGAAAGTGCTCAAGACTTCAGACCCAGGAAAACCAAGTCAACAAAGACATGTTTGAAAGAGAGAATCAGAATGCAACAGCAACAAAAGAACCAAGCCAAGCCAAGCCAAGCCAACCCAAACCACACTAAACCAAACCTCCCCCCCAATATCCAGTGGTGGCTTCAAGAAAATGAATAACTTTTGAGAAGAAAACTGTGTGTGTTCTTGCTGTGGACAGTGGTGGTGACATATGGGTAAGACATGGGAAACAAATATAAGAGATAAAAATGGGCTTTTTCAGATATGTAGACATTTCCAAGTATTTAAATATTTGGTTGGGTGTGGATATTTGAATGTGACTGAGAGTTTTTTTAATAAATAAGGTTCTCGCCGGGCGTGGTGGCTCACGCCTGTAATCCCAGCACTGGGGAGGCTGAGGCAGGAGGATCGTTGTGAGTTCGAGACCAGCCTGGGCTACAAAAGTGAGCTCAAAGCTAGCCTGAACTGCACAGTGAGACCCTGTCTCAAAAAGCAAAAAAAAAGGTTCTCTTTTTGTCTGTCTGTCTGTCTGTCTGTCTCTCTCTGTGTATGTCTGTCTGTCTCTCCTTCTCTGTTTCTGTCTTTCTGTGTCTATCTGTCTGTCTGTCTCTCTTTTGTGGCTGGCACAGCCCATCCTGGGGGCAGGGCTGGTGCAGTATGTGGTGCTGGGGGATCAAATTTTGGTCCCTGCACTTGCCTAAGCTTTCCTAAGAAGGAACTTTAATGTTTATATTCCTTAGAGGAAGTTGCTACATATATACAACACATCTTACTGCTTTTTTTGTACACCTGGGTTGTCTTGTATAGATGTTTGGATGAGACAGAGTGCTGGGTGTGGTAACAAGTTTGGGGTAGAGAGGCGTTGAGTTGGGTTTACCTTGTACCACTGTGTAAGAGGCTTCTACTGAAGAGAGGTTGGTGATCACAGTGACGTCATCATCCCGGTTGGAATTCTCAATGTCAATAGTGATGGATTTCTCCATTTCTCGGTGCAGGCTGGTGACCACCCCAGTGGGTCGTGTCACATTCGTCAGACGGCCCTCATGGTCATAGCTGGAGGAAGGAAAATACCAGTGGGAAGTGCAGTCAGTGAAGACAAAGGTTTGCCTGACATTTAGAATGATATGAGAAGGGCCCGCAGATAGCTCAGCAGATTAGAGTACCTGCTTAGGCAGACACAGATGCAAGGGCTGGGAGTTTGATTCCCAGTCTGCCATGCTGGCCCTGTCCTTGGGACATGCTGAGATGGTGATTGAGACTGGGTGTGGCGGCATGTGCCGAAAAGCCCAGGGCTTGGGAGGCCGAAAAATAAGAAGGATCACTATAGCTCTGATCTGTGTAGTGAGACCCTGTAGAATCTGTACTAAATATGCTTAAAAAATGCTAACAGGAATGATACAAGATCCAGATCTATGGGGCCTGAGAAAGAGAGTGGAAGATGGGGTGGGTGGTTGTGTCCCACACCGAAGTCTCCTATCCTGTGCAGAACCTCAGCTTGCCTTGAGAATTAGTGGTGATATTTCCTCTTGCCCACTGGTGTAAGCAGCTTTATCACTGCAAAAACATTTTCCCTGCTCTTAGGCAGGGTGCACTTAATTATGCTTTCCCAAGTTAAAGAGAACTGCTCTTTATAAGCATCTTTTGCTCTTTAATTTGTGTTCCACAAAGCCACCAAATTAATCTTCCCCAAATATCAATTTCATCATGTCACTTCTCTGCTGAGCAAACCACACTCTTTCTGTAGTTACTGCTCCAAGCAAGTCAAAATATAGCATTTGAGACTATCCAAGCCCAGAATCCTCCACAGGTGTGCAACCTTGTTACCTCCCACGCCTCTACCACATGGAACCACTGAGGAGAAGAGGGACAAGGAATAAGGTGGTGCTATGAAGGCCTCTTTCCTGGATGACAAAAAAGGACAGACAGTTGGATTCAAGTGCCTCCTTCTGGACTGGGTAGGGACAAAGTGGCAGAGTGTGAGCAATGGAAGGGTGCTGGCCTCTGTATGGCCATGGGCCTGGATAATTCTCAGAGGAGGGTCCTTATGAGGAAAGTGTGGATAGATTCACCATGGAGTGTTTGACCTTGGTGCCGAATGTCTAAGACTACAGAGACAAATACACACAGAACTTGGAAACTGGGTTCTGAATAAAGCAACACTATCCTGGCTTATATCCCTAGTGGTATGAAAACTTTCGCTTTGGAGAAGAACGGGAAGCAGTCAAGCTCTACAAGTGTTTGAAGGCTGACAGCAGAGCCACATTATTACACAGTCAGATGGGCAAAGGTGGAGAAGGTGACTGCGGTGTGAGCTCTAGCGGGAAGCCCAGCGTCCTGTCTCTACCCCCTCACTGGACCAGAGGGCTGGGGCAGTGGTGGCACAGGTAACACCTTCCCTGGAAGGTCCTTATGTGTAACAAGGGGAAAGGTGTGATGCTTTCTCACCAGCAGAGAAGCTGCCTCTCAGATGGGTACCCAGATGCTATTTATGATAGTGACAAATTAGAATGATCTAAATGTTCATTGATGAAAGATTCATTAACCAACTGATGATCTATCCATAAAGTAGAAACCTAAGAAGCCATCAAAATTGATGACATGAATTTTTATTTATGGGCACAGCAAAACAGACACATTGTTGAGTGGAAAAGTTGAGAATTAAAGGTACTCCTCGAGAGCATATAAATATCTTCTGTAGAAGAAATTCTCTGAACACAAAATCATCTAAACATTAAGGGCAGATTCTCTGTGCAATTTTGACTAATCTTTGTTTTCTTCTTTGTGTGCTCCAATATGTTAGGAATTATTTGTAATCAGTGTGACTTGCTTTCATGTTTTACAAGCAGAAAAGATACCGACAATAAGAAAGCCAGGCATTTGTCAGTAAGCCTTTGAGTTCTGGATGTCTAGTGCAGTGCTCAGGGACAGAAAGTGCCCTCCTCCTGCTGCAGGCAGGACTGCAGGCTGCTGTGCTTCACTCCAAGAGAACTGGAACTTCCATTTTTAAAAAAAATATTTTATTTATTTTTTCTTGTTTCAGAACTTTTGTTTGTTTGTTTGTTTATTTATTTATTTATTTTTATGGCTGGCTCAGCATGTGGTGCTGGGGATTGAACTGTGGTCCCTGCTGCCACCCAGGCTTTCCTAAGCAGGCGCTTTAGACCACTGAGCCATCCCACCGGGCTTCCATTTTGGGGGCACAGGGCACTGGGGTAGGGACCTGAACGGCAGAGGCCGTAGGGACAGCAGCATGTTCTCCCTCCCTGTGGGAAGTCTCAGCGGCCCACAGCTTTGTTCGCTTCCCCCACGGAGCATCTGCAGGGCCAGGTCTCGGTGCAGGCAACTGTGCACACAGAGCAGGAGCTGGGAGCTCCAGCAGGGCAACCTCAAAGCCGGCCCAGGGCACAGGACAGGGCTGTGTGCTGCTTGGAGACTAAGGCTACCTTGACTCCTTTAGTTAATATCCATAAAGAACCTTTTATATGCCTGGCCCTGTTCAGAGCACCATTTTGTTCACAATGGTGGAAACAAAATGGACAAAAATCCTTGTACTCATGTTCATTAGATAAAGAGAGGATAAATAAGCCAAGGCTTCTTTTCAATTTGGGCATTTACCAGACAAAGTTTCTAAGGTGGCGTTTCCATGTCTGCTCCTTTCCTGCCCAGCTCTCGAAGAGCCACTTCCCAGCACGTAGAGGCAGGATTGCTCCAGGCTCTTTAGCTCTACCCCCAAGGTTTTTCTCATCCCTTCCTGGGATCCAACATTCCCTGCTTCCCCACTTCCTGGACTAGAAGGAGTTGGACATCACTGAGAGATTCCTCCAGTTTCTCTTCTCTGGAAGGAGGGCCTGTCCTTAGGGTTACTGAGTTCTGGCTTTTGGGCTCCAGTTTGCCAAGAGAGACTACTTTTGCGGCAGACAGAGGGCCAGCAGCACTGGGGATGGGGAGAGAGCAACATGAATTCAAAGTGAAGTGGCAAGGATCCCCAGCGTACAGCTGCATTATTCTGTGCTGCTTTCAAAAAGTAAGTTCTCACCTGTCTGACTTCTGTGTCTGCTATGTAAGTGGCTGTTTGGAACCTGAGCGATAGGATGGAGACAGAGGAGTGCTTAGTAGTTATTCTCATGTCCTATTAGCATCTGTTCTTTGTTGAACTTCTATATACTAAATGCTCTGCTAATATCCAAGATGTAGCAGCTCAGTGAATTGCCACAATACCCCTAGTATGTAATTTGCATTATTATCCCTATTTGACAGATAAGGAGACTGAGGCTCAGAGAGGTGGACTGACTTGTCTAAGGTCAATCAGACATTGTACCACAGGGCTGACATCTGCAGCCATGCCACCCAGGAGCTTTCTTGTATGCCATATTGTCTTTTGTGGAAAGTTGTAAAAACCTGTGTTGCCTTAGAATGTACCTTGAGCAGGGTACTTGTCTTGGGACCCAGTGGCTTTGCATTTTGGGAAATATTATTCTCAAGGCTGGGGATTTCTGAAATTTTGTGAAACTCTCTGATGATAAAACGAGACCAGGATGAGTCATGACTGTTCCTTTTCTCTGCTCGTCTGTCTGCTCCAAGTCATTCGCAGGCTTTCCTGGTTGGGAACAGCTTCTCTCCAATTTAGGAAAAATCCTCATGTGCTCTAAATTCTATCCACAGCCCTGTTTCAGGCTCTGGTGTGTCACATGGCCATCTGACTAGGCAGCCCGCTTTGCCACGCATGCTCTGGGTGGCCTGGGAGGAGTTTCAGCCCTTCTCTGAGCCTCAGTTTCCTTGTGTGTAGAATAACCATAATTAAATGTCTCTCTACTTGGTCACTGTGATGTCGAACAAATAAATACTGCTCTACCTGGGAAGTTTTATGCAGAGAGAATGCTCTGCTGCTCTCACCACCAAAGGGGTGCTGGGCACCTTGCTTTGTGTAATGGGTGGGGCCCAGGAGCCCGTGAGGAAGCTTTCCCTGGCGGTCAGACTGGTTAGTGGTAACCTTATGGCCTCTATGTGGTTTTCTTTACTACTCTGTTCACTCCTCTCTAGAGTTTTGGCTAAGGCTGTGCAGTGTTGGCCTTGAACTCAGAGTCCCAACAGGAAGCAGAGTTTGTGCTTATTTATTTATTTATTTATTTTTTTTGCAGGACCAGAGTTCGAACTCACAACCTTGCAGTTGCCAGGCAGGCACTTGTGCCATGGAGCTATCTCCCCAGCCCTTGTGCTTATTTTTAAGCAGCCAATTTGCTGACCATGCATAAAAAGAGCTACATAGTCAAAAGAAATCATTGTCTTGTGTTTTGGTTATGAAGGCTAAGAAAGCTTGACATATTTGGCCCTCAACAATGTAGAAAACTGAACTTAACCATATTATGGAAAAAAAAAAGCCCACCTTATTCAATGAAGAGAATAATTATTTTTACTATAACTTCTGAAAGAAATATTAGTTGTGAATCATACCTATGTTTTCATTAAGCTGGAGACAGATGCTTGCTGAATGATGCCTGCCACTCAGAGTGTGTGGACTCACTAGGCCCCAGTTGCTAACTACGGCCTTTAAGATAGTCCTACGCTGGCCTCCCTAGAGCAGCCTTTTCTTTTCTTTTTAAGTGCTGTCAGGGATCGAACTCAGGAACTTGCACTTGCCAGGCAGGTGCTTAAACCACTGAGCTATATCCCTGGCTCAGCCTTTTCACCTTTATCCAGGAGCCTCAACAAATAACTTCCATTGTTATCATTTTTATTTTATTGGTACATTGTAGATATACCTAATGCTGTCACTCACCATAGGGAACTTAACTTGTACCTCTCCATGATAAATCTTGCTCCCCCCCCCAATCCTCTCCCCTCCCTTCAATTAACAAATAATTTCTAAATGTACTGCATCGTCAGGTGAACCTGCCTCAAGGGAAAATGAGAAGCCAGAAAGCGTGGGAGTTAAAGTCTAGCTTTAACCTACTTGGGGTGAGAGCTGAAGGTGGCACTTTGAGGGTGCCCTCCAGGGAAGAATCACGGGCTTGTGAAGTGTGATCAAGTTCTAGGGCCTTGAACGTGAAGAGGCTTTAGAAGGCAGCTTTGTCCAAAGAAAGAAGCCATGGTAAGGAAAGCCATTTGGCAATTCGGAAAATCTCCAGCAGGTGGCAAGAGCAGTCTTTTAAATTTTCCCAGGCCCAATGAGAACTGAACCTTTCTAGATTCAGGAGTCATGGACAATGAAATCTTCTGTCCTTTCCCTTGTCCGCTTTTCAATCCATGATATATCCTCCCTACCTTACTGTAACATCCAGACAGGATGTAAGCAAGGACTCCATGTACATAAGGGCTGACCCTTGTCCAAGGACAGCTGGATACTTATAAATTCCATTCCTATCTCAGGCGGAGATTGGGAGGGTCATGGCTTGGCAACTTCTGCCAACCAGTTCCTTATTGGTTACTGCCTGGAGTAGTAGGCAGCTTGATCAGGAGCTGTTTCAGGAGCTAGGTAGAACAGTTTTTTGGCAAAACAAATGGGAAGACACTATTAAGTATGAGATAATTGTTAAGGGAAATATGACCAGCTCTCACATCTTTTAATATACCTAGCACTTTATCTGTATTGATCTTCTTTTGCTAAAGAGGAAATGCAGAGTTTATCTACCTGTCTGTGCAATCAAGTGTGTTGCTGGACCTATTGGCAAATTACAGGAGCCCCCCTGGGATCTTGCCTTTTAGGTTCTAATTTCCGCACCCATGGCAAACATGAATAATCAGCAAAGTTAATCAGCACTTTATCTTCCAGGTGCTGTGCGTGTCCAATATCCTGAAATTTGAATGGCAAGCAGACAACAGGAATTCCCCATGCTAGGAGGGAGGATGTTCAATATCAGAGACCCAACAGAGCAAGTGATTTAGGAGTCAGGGAGAGGGACATGAGGATCTAAAGGCCGTGAGAAATCATTAGGGTTGGGAAGACAATGTGACTGAATAACTTTAAAAGCAACATGAACAGCTGATCCTGAAGCCAGCTAGGGCAGACGTACTTTACAAGCCCACTTACTCGTAGAACGTTGTCCATCCTGTTTCGTCACTCTTGGTGGCAAGGAGCCCAGTGTTTCCATCATAGGTCATGAGTCCAAGCTCCAGGCTCTGGGTGGACACGACCTTGAGGCCGCCATTGGTGCCCACAGTGAGGGTGATGATCTGATTGTCTGGCATGAGTAGGTGGCGGGGCATGCCACTGCTGTCCCGACGGATCTTCAGGGAATTGCCATTATTGTCCATCAACTCCATGACATCATTGTCAGCACTGTATGTAAAATTGTATAAGTACTCCCCTGTCACTAGGCTCACAGTGTACTGGTGGATACCGTCTGCATTGAAAACATACAACTCCTGCTCTCCGGGAGACGCAGCCTCATACTGGTTGAAGGCATTCAGCACAGGTTTGTTTTTGCTGACTGCCCTGATCCGAATGTTTCCAAGGTCTGCAATGTAGATTGTGCCGTCTGGAGCTACAGCCAAGGAGGATGGGGAATTCAAGATGGCATCAGTTGCGTAGGCTTCATCTCCTGAGTAGCAGATGCAACTGACATCATTTTTGCAGTCGCAGTCCGAGGCTGCCCCAGCTAAGAGACAGATTTCTCCATTCGTTGTTACCTGGCGTAGACGGTTAATCTTCTTCTCATCTGTCTCAGTGATATAGAGCACCCCTGTGTGGGAGATGGCAATGGCGCTGGCTGACTCCAGGGCTGAGTGGATGGCAAGCTTGCTGAGGGAGTAGTCAATGCCAGGAACCTGGCAGTGCATGGGGCGTCCTGCGATGATGCTGACCTGGTGATTCTCAGTGATTCGGAGGATGACGTTGTTCTCTAGCACGTACAGGGAATTATCCATGGGGTTGACAGCGAGGTCTGTGGGCCACTCCAGACGAACCTGTGGATGACACAGCATCACCTCAAGGAACAGCCTCTCATCTGTATAGCGCTCAAACCTGGGCATTTACATGGGTTTTTAATGCACCTGGAAAGAGAGACTTAGCCTTTAACACAATGTACTAGAGATGCTCATCAGTAAATCAGGTTCCTGGTGCCCTCGCTGGTTATGTGACAAACATCTCCTGCTCTATCACATGCCCTGACTAGACCATACTGCCAGTTCTTCCCACCATGCAGTTTCCCAGTCCCAGATGCTCAAGCAGGGTCAGAGCTCTCACATATGGTGCACAGATTGTTCACTGCAGAAGGGATCAGGAGAATCCAGCCTGGGAGTCTGAGAAGGCTGTGCCCATTGGGCTAAGTCATCACTAGCTACATCACAGAAAAGGATCATGTGGCTTTAAAGGTGATTGCAACCCAAGGGCACAGGAGGCACCGGAGGGCTAGCAAACCTCAACATGAGTGTTTGCCTGGAAAACAAAATAGACCAGAACAAAATAAAAGCCAAACCACACCAGAACTGAATCAAATGCGTTCCTTCCCTGTGGAATTTGAAATAAAAACCCTAGTAGCAAGTTGTCAAGTCTGCTGTGGAATTTGAGCTGAAATTTATGAGGTTGACCGAGGGTTGAAAAGACTCTTACAGGGAAAGTGAACATATATTCCAGGCTGTTTGAGATCAAATACTGTATGTTCAAGGAAGCCTCTATCCTCTGCCACCATAACAGTCTTGGCTACACACACACTTTGGGGACTACTGCAGAGAGCTGTGCTCTACTTACTCCTGCACAAAGTAAAGGTTTATATAGTGAGGATGCAATCATTTCTGATTAACAGGGATGCCCAGATTGACACATAACACCATATGGTACAGCCTGAAACCTGCAATAATGATGGAGGAGAACGGTAATTACACAGCAACTCCTACCCTGTAATCTGCCACGGCTGGAGTGTGTCACCAACTTGACTCTTTTGAGCCGTGTCTCCCTTTCTTTTATGCACTCTCTCCCATTCCTTCCTGACATTTTCTAGTCTATCTTGCTGCTGAGTTCACCTGGGGCCCCTTCTCTGAACAGCCTGTGATGGGTGTCTAGATCTCTTCCTCCCATTCATTTTCTGATTTAGGAAGCAGGTGCAAATGTTAGATCAGGAACTGGAAGTTGCTTAACGATGAGAAGTAGCAGAGTCCCACCTGAGCGACATCCATGCTGGAGTCGCAGCTCAGAGGCCGGACAGCCGTGAGGTCATTGGAGCCCAGGAGGGTGGAGATGATCCCATTCTGGTCCACCTTCCGGATCATGGTGGCATCCACAAAATACATGAGCCCATTCTTATCTACTGCAATACCTGTAAAAGAAAAGCAGTGGGAATATAACTCGTGGAAAGGAGTCTGGTTCTGGGGTGTAGGTAGAAAATGCCTTGCCGCTCATTTTCTGCTTGGACCTCACTGGGGTGGATTAAAACATACACAATGCTGGTCCTTAACTTTTCTTAGGGGCACTTCAGTTAGATTCACCTAATTCCCAGGGTGTTGGCTATAGCACCATCCTTCCCTCCAACTGAAAGAAAAACATTGCGCTACCAGGGAACTAAGGCTGCCAATGAATGAATAAGGAACCAACTCTACACTTACTCTTTTTTTTAAAATTTTATTTTAGGGAAGGGTCTACAGGGTGTTTAGGGCCTCACTACTAGATCAGACTCAGTGATCTACCTGTTCACAGCCTCCCAAGAGCTGGGATTACAGGTGTGTGCCACCATGCTTAGTCTCAGTTGCTATCTCAGCATGTCCTGGGGGCGGGGTCAGCATGGCAGGCTAGGAGATTGAACCCTGGGCCTCTGAGTCTGCTTGTAGGCGCTTTAATCTGCTGAGCTATTTGGCTGGCCTTCTTATACTTACTCTTTTGAAAAGAAATTATTTCCAACGTTTATTGCTTTAAAAAATACTCGTGGTAAATTACTTGAATATCCTTCATAAATGATCCTAACAATGAGGAGGAGAAACAGTGGTTCTCACAGTCACATACTTCCAATTCAAAATGTATCCTCCAGGAAGAATTCCCAATTAAGCCTTGACTCCAATCAGCACTCAGTTCCCTGGGGAGACACCAAGTGCTAGCATTCCCCTGTCACAGCAGGGCTGATAAGACATGGACTGTGGTTTCTATTTCTTTTGCTTTTTCATTTCAGTGCCCAAGTACAAGGCTTTGCATCCTTAATCCATGCTGCAGGCTGCTTCTGCAGTAACTAAAAATGCTAACAGGAATTAGACCCTCAGATGATTGCTCCTTAACCTAAAGCATCTTTAGTCCTTTGCAAACAGGCCTATTGATTCCAAGCACTCCTCCATCCCAGGCCCTTGGAAATTATACCCATTCTTAATTGCTACCATTTTCTTGGGCCTTTTACATGGTAAGCATTGAACTTTAGACTTAATTTCAAGTGCTGTCTACCACTCTGTCTGGAGGAGATGTTAGAGACTCTTTCTGGGCTTTGCTCTATCTCCAATCCCTATAGCTGGCACTTTGGCCTTTGGAACTAAGATTTTCTTCTGGCTCTGTGGCTAGCAGCAATCAGAAACCTGCAGGTCTGGAGGGCTAAGAATGTAAGTTAACAGACCAAAAATTGTAGAAAAAGAAGGGCTATAAGGATAGCCAATATTTTGGCCCTAGCCCTTCAAGGTCATAAAAGACCCAGGATATAAGGGAACCTGTGCTGTAATATCCTATAACTCAGAGGTGTCCCAAATTTCCTGGTCAAGGAGATTATGGGACCTCAGAGGAAATGGATGAATGAACTGTGGTGCGTCTAAGGAGAGTCACCCAGAGAAAAACATTCTCTTAGGCTTTCACAGAAAGCAAAATGGCCAAGCAATGGCCGTGACTTGTCCCGAAGGCTGAGACTAACAACAGTTCTACAAAGTACTGCCTATGGTCCCAAACTTAATCCTGAGGGGATTTGACCCTGGAAGATA
>PVJA010011655.1:42127-54287 GCA_004027025.1 Myocastor coypus | reverse complement strand
CAGGCTGGTCTCGAACTCGCACCGATCCTCCTGCCTCAGCCTCCCAAGTGCTGGGATTACAGGCGTGAGCCACCACGCCCGGCTCCCAGGGTCTCCTTTTAAGAAAGCTATAGCATTGGAGTTAGGGCATCACCTAGGCCCCTATGACCTCATCTTAACTATGTCTGTAAATAAGGTCACACCCCAAGGTTCCACATGTACCTGAGTATTGGGGGTTGGGGAACACCCAGTGGGTTCAATATAGACATCATTAGGAAAAAAGGAGGCTTGGCTCTAAATCTTTCCTGCAGCCCTCTCACACATATCAATCTTATAAGGACAACTTTCAGAGCTAAGATCTCGACCCAGGTTCATGGATACCAAAGCCAGGTACCTGGGGATGGTCAGACCCATTCCCTGGAAAATGTGCAGTTTGACCATGTGTGAAGGAAAGAAGTATGATGCCAGACCCCAGAGAATGGAGAGGGGGTGTCCGTAAGGAGAGGCTGGACAGACTAAATCCGGAAGGCTCTCTGGTCCTCATCAGGCTGCTGGACCACCAGACATCTCACCTAGCAGATGCAGGGGTGCTCTAGTCTGCAGCAGGGAGGGTAGCTTAGCCTCGCTGTAGGTCTGTGGGCTTTTGGAGCTCTCCCCACCCCAGGGCTCAGCTCTCTTATCTTCTCTCTCACAGAGCCAACTTTGTCAACGCTCTATTTCCCTGGCTGTCAGTCAGCACCCCCACTTCCAGAGACGCTTTGACCTCTCCACTCCAGTGCTGCTGTGGAATGGCCTCTTTACCTCGGAGCTATGGGACAGTCTGAGCCAGCACAAAGCCCCTTATGGCTGGCAGGGGCTGTCCCGCCAAGGTAACCCACCACCTGCTGCCTCTCCTTGTGCTTTCTGCCCTGAGCCCTTCTTCCCCCAGGTCTGCTGCCCTCTCTTGTGGGTTCTTCTGATGCGGAACCTCTCGTGACCCTCTCTCCTCCCAGACCCCTATCTGTGTGAATCCTGCTTCCCCTCTCCTTCATCAAGCACCCAGGGCTCAGTCAAGAAGCTGAGGGTGTCGCCACTCACCAGTCTCACCATCCTAGTGTTCACTGCATGAAGGTACTCATTGTCCAAAGGGGCCTGAGGCCAGAGGCAAGGGGCCTCAACAGCCCCGTTTATATTGTTTTCTGCCATTAAACTGCCACCTATATGCCTCAGATAGTTTTCTTCTATAATGCACAGTCTTTTTTTTTTTTTTGCATGTGTTACAGGGTCTCACTATATAACTCAGACTTGTAATGATCCTCCTGTTTGCAGCCTCCCTAGCACTGGGATTATAGGTGCATACCACCACCCAAGGTCTTGGTGGCCTGCTCAGTGAGCCTGAAGGGCCAGCTTGGCATGCAGTACCGGGGATCAAACCCTGGCCCTTGCACTTACCTAAGCAGGTGCTTAGTCTGCTGAGCTATCTTGCTCGTCCATGTAATGTACAGTCTTGCGTGGACTGGTTGAGTTCTTTATTGCGGAGGATTCTGGGGGTCAAACTCAGGGCCTTTCCTGTACTAGACAGGTAATCTACCACTAGACCACACCCCAGCTCTTTTTACATTTTTAATTTTTGCTTTATGTGGGGTTTTATGGGGGATTTGTTTTTTGTTATCAGGAATCGAAACCAGGACCTCCCACTTGCTACTATATCACTGATCTATATTCCAGGCCCTATTGTTTTGTTTTAAAAGCAAGGGTCTTGCTATATCAGTGGTTCTCAACCTGTGGGTTGTGACCTTGGCAGGGGTCAAACGACCAAAACACAGGGGTCACCTAAAGCCATTGGAAAATGTTATTTATTTGGAATTACAGTTTTGAAATAGCCACCAAAATTACTTTTTGGGTTGGGGTCACCACAACATGAGGAACTGTATTGCAGGGTCATGGCATTAGAAAGGTTGAGAACCACTATGCTATATAGTTCCAGCTGGCCTTGAGCTCTCTATGTAGTCCCCAGTGGCCTCCAACTTGTGGTGATCTTCCTACTTCAGCCTCCTGCGTGATGGGATCACAGACCTTCACCCTTAGTTGAAGTTCTTAAAGCTGCTGAAGGCCCAGCCAAGCCTCTTCCTCTCCCTCAGTGGCCTCAACCCCATGTCCATGTACCATCCAGCTCTGGTGCCTCTTGGGAGGGGCTGGAACCAGGCCTTGGGTGAGGTGTGCTGTGAAGATCCCAATGGCCCTGGTGACAGCCTTCCTCTTGTCCTTGCTCACAGCTATCACCTCTAGCCTGAGCCTCCTGAACAAATCTGATAGCGCACAGCTATTTGCCTCCTCCAGGGAGCCCTCTCTGAAATGCATCCGGTGTGCCGTGGTGGGTAACGGAGGCATTCTGAATGGGTCCCAGCAGGGTATGAATATTGACGCCCATGACTACGTGTTCAGGTATGCAGGCAGAGGCCAGGGAGCAGGGGCAAATGAGCTGTGTGGACAGCTGCTGTTCAGCGGCCCAGGGTTGAGTGTCTTTCCTGAGGACACAGACCAGGGCTACAGGGGCTAAGCAGTGTGGCAGCCTGAGCAGCCATGGCGGACAAACAGCCGTAGAAGCAGGTTCAGCAGACCTCAACATGGAGCTTGGGAACCCAAGCGCAAACGGGCCGTAGAGTATCCCTAGAAGGCTGGGGAGGGTGGGGGGTGCTGGGCTTGCTTCTAGACATAAGTGCAGAGGGAGTATGTGAAGACAAGAGGGGTATGAGGACAGGCAAAGACCATGGAAATGAAGTAAAGCAGATGGTGCAGTATAACTACAAAGACACTGATGGGCTTCTGCTCTGGCCAGACTCAATGGAGCAGTGATCAAAGGCTTCGAGCATGATGTGGGCACCAAGATCTCCTTCTATGGTTTCACTGTGAACACCATGAAGAACTCCCTCCTCGCCTACCATCACCTGGGTTTCACCTCTGTACCACAAGGACAGGTGAGGGCCCACTGGGCACATCATTGTGGTTGGCAGTGGGTGCCATGTTCCTGGGGTCCCTCTGTGGGGTGGGCCACTGGGCTTCCAGACCCATCTCTAATGGACAGAAAGAGGTAGCATAGTGCCAGGATCTTGGCTGCCTGAGATGAAGAAATTGAACCTAGAAGAGAAGCTGATCAAGGACTCCATACTCTTTTAGGCCACTCAGGCCTTCTGTAGAGCACAGCAGATGGTAGGCTAATATTTACTGAGTGCTAATAATATACCAGGCATTTGACAGGTGCCCCTGGGAGATGGGAGCTTGGTGCCCTTGCATCTGGCAAGAGTACATGATCGCTAAGATCAGCCTATAGGAGCTGTGCACAGGGGACTTCTGCTGTGCCTAGCACAGTACAGGCCATGGACATAGTTATCACAGCAGCCAGGAGTGGGACAATTCTACCCATTTCCAGATGGCAAAACCCAGACACTGAGAAATCTGGTAACATGACCAAGATAACCTAGCTAGACTTATCAAAATCTAGGCCCCTTGGTCAGACCCACTGAAGTGATTTCTATTTCTCCACATGGCTGACCAAAAGAACACTGTATGACCTCTTGAGTTCTCACAATAGTCCCATGAAGGAAACAGATGCAAAGAAAGGAACATGGTTCAAGTTACAGCTAGTGAGTGGGAACCAACCTTTGAACCTGTCCACTGGCCTCAAGTTCTGTCACTCATACCCAGTTGTCCTAAATCCATACTTCCCACCTCAGGTGCTCTAGGTATCATATGCAGGACTCAGGAGACCCCAGGCAAGGGGTACTGTAGTGCTTCATATGGCATGGCTGGGTTTCTAGAAGCTTCTTCTGACTACAGCATTCAAGAGAGTCCTAGCCTACCTAGTGGCCTGTTAGCTCATGATAGGACAAAATGAGACAGCTTTATTTCCAGTGTGGCCATAGCACTTGCCTGAATTATATGTTGCTGTATAACAACTAACTCTAAATCATTAAATGAAAAGTATTTCTTACCTTACCATTTCAGTGTGTTAGGAATCTGGAAGTAGCTTAGTGGAATGGTTCTGGCTCAGGGTCTCTCAGACAGTGGTAATGCTGCTGTCATCCAAAGCCTCCTGGGAGCTGAGTCAGGATGGTACTTGCACAGGTCCTTGCCACCTGGGCTCCTCTGTGGGCTCCTCACAAAATGACAGTCAGCTTTGTTCAAGGACAGCAAGAAAGCCACAGTACCTTTTATGACCTTGTCTCCACAGTCACATGATATTGCTTTCCACTTTTTCTTAGAATTTCTTTTTTAAAGGCCAGCTCAGCCTGCCCTGGGGATGGGGCTGTCGAAGCATATGTGGTGCTGGGGATCAAACCACAGTCACCTAAGCATTCCTAAGCAGGAGCTTTAGACCACTGAGCCATCTCACCAGTCCCCAGAAAAACTTTTTTTGAACAAGGTGTCACTATGCAGTTCAGGCTGGTCCTAAACTCATTATGTAGTCCAGGCTAGCCTGGAAGGTGCAGCAATTCCTCTGCCTCAGCCTCCCAAGGGCTGGGAATTACAGGCATGTGCTGCCACACCCAGCTCTTTTCTTTTTAACCCCAGTACTGGGAATTGAACCCAATGCCTTCATACTCAGCTACATTCCCAGTCTTCTTTATTTTTTTACCTTTGAGATAAGTGCTTACTAAGTCACTAAGTTGCCTACGCTGGGCTTGAATGTGTGACTCTTTTGTCTCAGCTTCCCAAAGTGACTGATTAAAGGCATACACTGCCCCTCCTGGCTAAGGCTTTACCTCATATAGGTAGGGGTTTCAAAGCACTTTTGAATATACAGTGAAATCACAATGTTATCTCAAAGTGGGAATAAAGAGATTAGGAAACTCCTGTTAGCTCAAGTGCCAAGATTAGGGAGGGCTAGTCCCTCTGAGCAGCAGGTGAATTAGCCTGGTCTTCACACGGACAGGACTTGCGCTACATCTTCATCCCCTCAAGCATCCGCGAGTACCTCATGCTAAGATCGGCCATTTTGGGTGTACCTGTCCCTGAGGGCCCAGACAAAGGAGACAGGTAAGCCACAGAGGCACTGGCGTGACACTGTGATGGTGTCCTGCTTCCTGTTCTAAGCCCATGGTGAGGTAACAAAGCCGGGCATAGGGCAATGAGAAAATCCCTAAGAATTCGATAGCCCCAAGTCATTCACCATGATTCAGCACTGAAAAACTGTATTCTTTGTCTAGCCTGAGAAAGGCCCAGGGAGACCCTACCGGCTTCCTATCAGCTGGTGTGTTTTCTAAGCAAGGCAAGCACACCTGGTTCTTCAGCCCCAGGATGCTGGCTCCACCACCAGCCCAGTCATCAGCAGTTGAGGGACATAGGTGAGCCGCTGCAGTGCCAGAGGTCCTTCCTCAGTTGGGCCTCCTGGCTCACTGTGTGTATCATTCAGGAAACAGAGCTGGGGCCAGGAACCCCACACTCATCCAGGAGGGTGCGCACCCAGGAGACAGGCACAGGCGAGGCAGGCCCAGTGTCCTGAGAGGTGGGAAGGAAGGCCACTGTGCCTTCTCTCCCACCTTCCTGAGCAGTGGGCATGGGTCCAGCTTCTGTGAACCATGTTCTGGGCCTGGTGTGAGGCTACTCCTGGGCCTCGCAGTGGGTTGCCCCTGAGATCAGGAGCTCAGACACCTGAGCCACTGCTATGGTGGAGACAAGCAGCCTCCTCCCAGGGACCTGGAGAACAGCTCACCTATTTCCCAAAGAGCACAGGTTTTCTGCGGGGATTGATGCATTTGTCCTAGAAATCCTTGAGGTTGAGGCCAAGGCCTTCATACTGAGCTACGTATCTTGGCCCCTCTGCCTCCACTTTTTTTTTTTTTTTTCATTCTTTTATTCTGAGACATAGTCTCACCAAGTCCCCTATTACCCAGGCTGGGCTCAAATCTATAAATCATTTGCCTTAGCTTCTCGAGGGATGAGATTATAGGTGTGAGTCACAGTGCTTGGCAAGAGCAGCTTCTGAGCTGGTCTATATGGGTTGAGTGGCACCAGCCAGGCCAGCCTCTGCCCCACCCTTTGATTACCCAACAATTGCTGCTTAGTCCTGTTATGGGTAAGGCTCTGTGACACGGGGTTGGAGGGCCTGGGCTCTTGGGGGCACTGCCTCTGAGACATCTGGAGGACATAAGGCTCCCCAACACCAATGAGCTCCCCCTCCCATACCCCCAATCCATCCCCCACCCAGTCCCCCTCCCAGTCCCGCTCCAGTCATATTGCTGCCCCTCCTGGCCAGCAACCCTACGCAGCTTCTGGAGCCTCGGCACCTTCCCCTACCCGAGGGGCTTCCTCCCGCCCACCCTCCCACCCTTCTACCCCAAACCCCTCTCAGCCCCACTCCCGGTCCTCTTCCTTGAGCCCCAGCCCCCATGTCCAGAATGCCTCCCGAGGCCCTAACCAAGCCAGCACACCACCCACCTCCAAGTCTCCCTCCCAGTCTGGCTTAAAACCCCTCTCTCGAAACCCTTCCCTCACCCCCAGGTCTGCCTCCTACAGCCCTGCTGCTTCAGCCTCCTACATTGGGCCCATTAGGAACATCCCATCCTACATCACCCCCTATGTGTCCCGCTTCCTGAAGGAGCCTCCCTTTTTTCAGCCCCCTACATGTCCACTTCCCCAAAACCGGTGCTTTCCCTGTGACTTTCCCTGCCCTGCCCTGAAGCGCCCACCACCTCCCAACTCCCTGTACTACCCCCTGCTTCCCCCACCCCCTGACCTCCCATCTATAAACTGCTCCTTCCCCACACCTCCTGCCCTGTTCATACCTCCATCCTCCCTCTCCTACTGCCCACCGACTGAGGTCCTGCTGAAGGGGAAGCCACACGTGGTGCCCTCTGTGCTGCCAGCCACCTTCTACACCCCCTTCTCCCGCTTCTACTCGCAACCAAGAGCCCACCACTCCCTCTACCGGCGCCCCAGAGCTCTCACCCTCCCCTCCACCTACAACTTGCAATATGATGGGCGCTCTGTCCACTTCTAACATGGGTTCTAGGCCTCAGACCTACTTTGGACCCGAAGCTTCTGCCAGTAAATTCAAGCTACTGCATCCAGACTTCATCAGCTACCTGAAAGAGAGGTATGGTGGCAGGGAAGGAGATGTGGGAGGGTGACAGAAAGATCAGCACCCCCCCACACTTACTTTGAATCCAGGAGCCCCATTCACTGTAACTCATAACAACAAATGCCATGTGCCAGGCACAGTGCCAAGTACTTCCTATTATTTTAGTTACTAGTTTATTTACTACCTTGATGGAAATGGTGGTCTAGTGGCCAGAGTTAACAGGAACTTCTAGTGGTAGTGGGTATTAGAAGCAGTATTAGCCCAAGGTGACCTCTGGAGGAAACCAAGGGACAGATGGACCTAATCTCACTTCCCTCAGTCCTGCACTCTGTCCCTCCCAGAACTGATGGTTCACAGTGCTGGAGGGGGGGGGGGGGGGTGGATCTGGGGAGGCCATGGAAGCCCTTCTCTACCGAGGAAAAAAGACTCAGCTAGTGTTGTGCCTAGCCAAACTTAGACACAAATCCAGGTCTGAGGCTGGAGCAGGTAGGCACCATCCCAAGTCCAGACCAGGAGAAAACTATCTCTTATGTGACCCCTGCTTGGTCAAGAGGTGGAGTAGAGAGAAATTTAGGTCTCAGACCAAATGAAGAGGCCACCTATTCTCAGGGTTTGTGATTACCCAACAGTCCAGGGGTGGAAAGATAGGGTGTTGCACAGGGGAAAGGGTTAAGGGTTGTATCCAGAGTTCCTCCTTCTCATGGTACCCCCACATTAGGGGTTTGCATTTAGGAGTTCACTTGACTTTTTCTCCATGTAGGAAGTTGGCTGGGTTGTAATAGTACTAGAAATGTTTGGACAGGTATAAAATGGGATGATACAACCATTAAGCTAGTAAGCAACACCTAATTTTATTATTCATTTATTTATTGAGAGAGAAAGAGATCAAGATACGTAATCCAGACTGGCCTCGAATTGATAATCCTCCTGCCTCAGCCTCCCCCAAGTGCTGGGATTACAGGCTTGCACCACACCTGGCAATACCTGAAAGTCTTTCTCAGGTTTTAATGCCTCTTTTTGCTTCCAGGTTTCTGAAATCTGAGTTGATTAACAGAGGTTTTGAAGATGTATACATGCCTAGTACTGGGGCCATCATGCTGCTAACAGCCTTGCACAGCTGTGACAAGGTACGCGCCCCAATTCCAGGTGTCCCTGGCAGCAGAGGGTGTATGTAAACAACTTGGTGTCCCCTGCTATTCTTTCCAAGAGTGAACCTCAGAGCCAGGCGTGGTGACGCACGCCTATAATCCCAGCACTCGGGAGGCTGAGGCAGGAGGATTGGTGCAAGTTCGAGACCAGCCTGGGCTACCAAAGTGAGCTCAAGGCCAGCCTGAACTGCATAGCGAGACCCTGTCTCAAAAAAAAAAAAAAAAAAAAAGTGAACCTCATATGAGAGCTCTCAGCCTGTACCCCACAAAGGACTCCTCAGTGGTGGGAATACCTGCCAACCAGCTTGCTTGTGTATCTGCTATGTGGGCTCCACTACATGATGGGCCCTGGGCCAGCCTCGCCTTAACCCCCACAGCCACCTATCCCATAGCTTCTCTCCTTTGCTATGGGGTATTTAAGGTTCAAGTCAAATTGCCTTTTTCTGAAAGGAAAATCTCAACAAAACTGAAGACGTCTTTCTATGGGGGCAGCCTAGGGATGGCATGGCGTGGATGGCTTAGCCTCCCACACATGGCAACTTGGAAATCACAGGCTGGATGCTACTAGGACGTTGCCTATACGAACTTTGCAGAGGCAGAAAGTCGAACAGCAGAGTTTTTAGGACAAGCCTTAAAAACCACGATGAAAGCTATTTTTTCCTTATCTCCCCACATACTATGGGATTGAACCTAAGGCCTTCATCCCATGCTATATCGCCAAAGCCTTTGTGTGTGTGTGTGTGGTCCTAGGGCTTGAACTCAGGACCTTGCACTTGCCAGGCAAGTGCTTATTCTACCAAGCTATCTCCTCAGCTCCCCAAGCCTTTTTATTTGGAAATATGGTCTTGCTAAATTCCTAAGCTAGGCTTAAACTTCTAATCTTCCTCCTTAGCCTCTAACAGTACAGGGATTACAGGCATGCGATCAGTGTGCCTGCTGGAGTTTTCCTTATTTTACTGGACCAGCCTCTCAGTTGTAGTGTTAGAATGAGAACCCAAGTTCCAAACCCAGCTCTGCTGCTCCCTAATACTGTCAGTAGGGTCATATTTAATCTACCCATTTCCCTGTTTGGTGTGGGGATAAGACTTATCTGAGGTTGGAAGGCTGGCTTGAAGGAACAATAGGTATGTCGAGCACAGTGCGTGTCCAACTTTCTTTCTGCACAGCTGCCTGTGTAAGGGTGGGGCATGCCTTTCCTGAACTTCTCCTGTTACATGAGATGGGTTGCACTGTAGAGGATCAGAAAGTACTGCACTCACTCAGCTGTCCTTTCCAGGTCAGTGCTTATGGATTCATCACCAGTAACTACCAGAAATATTCTGACCACTATTTTGAAAGAGAGAAGAAGCCACTGAAATTCTATGTAAACCACGATCTGCACCTGGAAGCCACCCTGTGGAGAGAACTACACAAGGCCGGTATCCTTTGGCTGTACCAGCGCTAACTCCAAAGTGCAGATCCCTCTGCTGCTTGCCAAGCTGTGACTCAAGAGACCAATGCCTTTTTCTTGACTTTTCAACCTTTGAGAGGAGCTTCAAGTCTTCAGTTCTCTCCTCACTAAAGGGTACTGGGATGACTGACATCAAGGCCCGCTCAAAGCATGATGTCCTTCCTGAAACTGATAAGACATCTTCATGTGGCCACAGGAAAGTGGACTGCTTTGTTGGATTCAAAACTGAATATTCCCAAGATGAGACAGCAAGAAGTAGCCAGCTATACCTGAGACAAGCAGCACCAAGCCAGCAGCACACACCCAGCCTTTCAGAATGTCAGTGAGCCAGGCAGGGCCTATCAGTAACCAAGACCAAGCAGCAGGTACAGGCAAATGCTTCTGCCCAGCCCAAACTTGCCACAGATGTCATCTCCACAAACACCAAAGCCATTCAACTCTGGTAACAAAACTGCTGCTTCAAGATGAAGTGGGAGAACTAAAAGTAGAGTGTAACTTGAGACTAGATAACTGCATAAATGATGACCATTTTGTCTTTTTTTGTTGGGGGGAAATGGAGAACATAAAAAATGCAGGGTTATTTGGCAGGCAAACCCCAACAAGGGCTAGGAGTGCCTCAGTGGAAGGGTGCTTGCCTAAACCAAGTTCTATTTCCAGGGCCCCAAAACCCAAGGGTGACAGATCCTGCTGTGTAGGTTATCAACTACAGGAACATCTGCCAGCCATGGGATGAGGTCCCTCTAGAGATGAGCTTGTCACCAAGATGCCCTTACTGGATACTGGACCCTCACTGTCATGACTTCAGTTAATTTAGCTAGCTGATGGGCAGTATAATTTTATAAACTTCTTATCTAACTAGGTTACACACAGCCCTTGACCAAGCCCTGCTAGTGTCTGGCTTACAGACTAGACTTCAGCTGTGAACAGCTAGATGCACTCTACTGTATAGCAGTAGGGAGACGTCTCAACAGGGGCCAGTGGGCAGAACTCAAGTCACAAGATATATAACAGAACTTTAGAAACCCAGACATCTGATCAACAGAACAGACATGTGGTCTTTTAAACATGGAAGTAACTGCTTGGGAAAGCTCACAGCATCGCAGAGAACGGAATGAGCAAGTACAAATCAGGATTCTTCAGTTACTAGTATTAGGACAAAGCCTCCCACCTAGCTTTCCGTTGGCATCACAGTCCCTCACCTCTAGGATATTTAGAAGGCAGTGAATATAGGAAGTATGAGAATCCCTGATTTTTTCCAAAAATCAAAGAACAAATAACTTATAGTGTAGTGGGCCAATTAAAAAACTTTATTTGTGCTTCACAATTTAAAACAAAGACACTGGGTAAGAAATCCACCTAGAAAGACTCCAAACTAGATGTTTCTCTTTAGATTCCCAATAGTATATATAAGTCAATTTCAATTTACAATCGACACAGTCCCTCCCTGTACGTGACAGGACACCTAATTGGATTCTGAATGTTCTTACACACTATAATTTCACCAAATGCCAATGGGTTTCTTAGAATAAAGACAAAGAACTCTTTAATTTCATTTTGGGGAGATGGTTTTATTGACACTAGGGAGCCAGGCCTGTGTGAGCCAGTCCAGCATCACTGGGAGATAACCTGTAAAATCAAAGAACAGGAAGTAAACACCCAACTAAGCAACTCAAAAAGTGAAGCTTAATTTTTTTCTAGTTAGTAGGGATTAAACCCAAGGCCTCTACACTGAACTAAACTAAATCTACAGTCATTTACTTTGAGACAGGGTTGGTAAATTGCTCAGGCTAAGCTTGAATTTGGTATTCTGCCTCTGCCTCCCAGAATGCTGGGATTATAGGCATATGCCACCATGCCTAGTTAAAATTTAAGAATCTAAGGGGCTGGGGAGATGGCTCCGTGGCACAAGTGCCTGCCTGGCAAGTGCAAGGTCGTGAGTTTGAACCCTGGTCCCGCAAAAAAAAAGAAAAAATTAAGAATCTAGGAACAAAAAAGGGCCAGCAGTCTAGGACTCATCATCACCATTACACATGTGGAGACCACAATTGGACAGAATCAAATTTTCTTTCTTTTTTGTCTTGAGACAGGGTCTCACAATACAGTTCACACTGGCCTTGAATTCACTTTTGTAGATCAGGATGGTCATGAACTCACATTGATCCTCCTGCCTCAGCCTCCCAAGTGCTGGAATTGCAGGCAGTGCCACCACATCCAACCCCCAGAATCAAAAGTTTCAATACAGGCTGGTGAGGTTCCAAGATGTCTAGTTTTAAACAAAGCATCTAAGGGAAAAAGTTCTTGCTAAGTGCTAAGAAAACAATTCCCAGCTGGGCGTGGTGGCTCACGCCTGTAATCCCAGCACTTGGGAGGGTGAGGCAGGAGGATCAGTGTGAGCTCAAGACCAGCCTAGGCTACAAAAGTGAGCTCAAGGCCAGCCTGAACTGCATAGTGAGACCCTGTCTCAAAAAGGCAAAAAAAAAAAAAAAAAAAAAAAAAAAAAAAAAAAAAAAAAAAAAAAAAAAA
>PVJA010011655.1:31965-42027 GCA_004027025.1 Myocastor coypus | reverse complement strand
ACCCTAAGTTAAGGAGCCTACACATACCTGCCAATTTTAACAGAGAAGGGTAGTCTGTGTAGCATTTAAGTAAGAACAAAGACACCCGCCACAAAACCACTTTGGTTCTTGCTCATGCGCCAACCTCAAGAACCCAAGCAGCAGTCTTATGCCAGGCAAGCCATTCAGACAGGATCTAAGTTACATATGGGGACTCTGATGTTAACAAAGCACCTGGAAACCAAACAGCTTTGCCAGGGCCATGTACCTTTTCTTTCTTAAATGTCAGAACACAAGGTCAGAGTCATTAATCATTCTCACTGTAGCAAGCTGGCATGTAGCATACATTGCCATCTCTGCTTCAAAGAGCACATTCAGTTTCTTGAGTTATGTGACAAACGCTGTTTCATTCTATAATAAGCATAAATCAAGGGGCCAGCACTACAGGGCACCAGATCTTTGTTTAAGCTTCAGAAGGATGTACTACACTGGGGCCGGCCTTTGGGTGGGCACATTCCACTTCCTGTGGAGTTCTTTCACCTCAATCCCTGCTAGAACCTTAACTTCTTTTGGAGTACGGAGCTACCCCTAACCCTCAGAATGAACTTTTTTCCTTTCAGTTAAAATTTTCAGACAGGGATAACTAACCATCATCATCGGTTTGTGGGGTTTCTTAGGAACAAAAAGATAGGAACACAAAGCTTACAGACATCTGAGAACTTACTTGCCTGAAAAGCAGTTCAGCATTGTCTCATATCACAAATACCTAGCAAAGAAAACAAAACTAGGTCAAAGCCTCCCAGCCACTTATCACCGCCTTAAGACCAGGGCAGGGCCAGCCAGCAAAGAACACTCCACCCGAGGCTGCTCAGGTCTTCTCTGCTTACATGAATGATACACTTTGGGTCCAGGCCCAGGTCTGGGATCAGGCTGGCTGACACAGAAAGCTCCTGAGTATGGGAGTGAGAGTGTTACCTGGCAAGGCAGAGAAATTTGAAAACACCTACTGAAGATACAGTACTTGGCTGAATATTGTAGCAAGCAAATGGGAAACTGAGTTTCAGAGATCCACATTCCACAAGAAAGGCTTTTGCCTTCAGACAGGGATAACTTTTCATCATCATGGACTCAGCTCCCACAATTCACTAGACCACAACATTGCTAAGAATACATGCAAACTATTTTTCTGCTTGAATTGTGACATTGTGTGAACTTTTCATCAAGCTTATCTACTTTAAGATGTTTTTCCTCCTTAGCAAAAGTTATGTCTATCTAGGGTCTACAGATGTACCCAACGCTACAGACCTGGCACACACATAGCTACTGGGCCCTTCTTCTTTTTTTTTTTTTTAAGAATTTTTTTTTCTTGTTTCAGAACTTTTTGTTTGTTTGTTTATTTATTTTTATGGCCGGCTCAGCTTGCCCTGAGGGCAGGGCTGGCGCAGCATGTGGTGCCAGGGATCGAACCGCGGTCCCTGCAGCTGCCTAAGCTTTCCTAAGCAGGCGCTTTAGACCACTGAGCCATCCTGCCAGGCCCTGGGCCCTTCATAAGACAGGGTCACTCAACAGTGTCTGAGAATGCAGTAGGCAATATGCATTCTAATTCTAGCAGGCAGTCAAAAGTCTGAGGTTGTACAGAACACCTAAGGCCATCATCAAGGCCAGCTGCATACACAGTACCTCCTGCCAAAAGGTAGTATCACAAGGTCATTCACTTCTTCACACACTGGAGTACAACAAACTACCATGCAGAAAAGGCATGTGGCTTTCAGATTTTTTTAAACAGGATTAAAGGTCTACCTTGAAGGCTACTTAAAAATAGCCAGCGCTATAATCTTGCTATAGTAAAATCCTTGAGCTAAAAGTAGATCAGATAAACTAATTATTCCAACATGCCTCTTCTTGGTCAGGTCACACTTGGTTATTGGGCTTCAAAGCAGTGCCATTCTGCTCTGTGGCTACTATAAGTGGAGTTCAGGAATGCGTATACTACAGCATTCTGGAGGTCATTCTAACGTACAAACAGGTTTGGAAACCATCAACTTACTAGAAATGAAAAAAGACACAAGATACCAATGCCGTTATCTAGTAGCAAGCCTGGACTAGTACTCAGATCTCTGGACTAATATGGATTTGTCAATCTTGGTTCCTCTGACATTTTAGGTTGCTAAGTTCTCAGAGGCTGTAGGATATTCTGCTTGACTAGATGCTGGGAGCATCCTCCATCTGCAGTTGAGAACCATGGATCTAATTTAACTTACTACTTGGTTGTGCTGGGCATGGTGGTACACATCCACCATCATAGCATTCAGGAGGCAAGGATGCTTTCAAGTTTCAAACCACCCTGGGCTACAAAGTAAGCTCAAGGCCAGCCTGAACTGCATAGCAAGACCTTATCTCAAAAAGATTAAAAAAAAACCCTCCACTACCTGGTTATGTAACTTTGAGCAAGACAATTCTTTAAGCCTGTTTATTAACTTATGTAATAGCCAAGTGTGTGTGTGTGTGTGTGTGTGAAATCTATGCAAACAAAACTAATTCAGTACTACTCCCCTAATCTTGGCCATCACAACTGTGAAAGGCTCATGAATTTCCAAATCTAACCATTATTTATAGGAGACCAAAACCCACATAATCCTACCGATATCTAAAAGTCTTACCATTTATGGATATTTCATGAAGACTCCAGCTCAACACTGTAAAATGAGTTTTCACATGATTTCTTTCAACGTTTACAGCCAATATCTTCAATATAAAAAAGAAAACAAACTTCATTCACAGGAACTACCTTTTTTTTTTTTTTCCCCCCCAGTATCGGGGATTGAACTCAGGACCCTGTGCTTGCCAGGCAAGCGCTTATTCTACTGGGTTATCTCCCCACCCCTAAAAATTTAATTCTTACACATGGTTAAAAGTTGAGCCTCAGGGGCCTGGCAGGATGGCTCAGTGGTCTAAAGCGCCTGCTTAGGAAAGCTTAGGCGTTTTCAGGGACCGAGGTTAGATCCCGGGCATCACAAGCTGCGCCAGCCCTGCCCTTAGGGCAAGCTGAGCCGGCCATAAAAAATAAACGAAAGTTCTGACACAAGAAAAAAAAAAAAAAAAAAATTAAAAAAAAAAGTTGAGCCTCAGTAAGTCAGAATTCCACAGATGTCATTTCAGACAGGGATAACTTTAATCATCCTCAGCTCAACCAGTAACAACCTTCTAAGCCCAGCCAACCACAACTCATCCAGTTTTCATCCCTTACAATGAAGTGGCAAATTGTCTTCATTTAAACAGTGACACCTAGCGGCCCCAAATAACACCAGCACCCACCCTCGTCTTTACCTCAAGAATTAGCACTGTAGATTCTGGGTAGACCTAGCATGCAGCTGAACTTAAAGCAGATAGACCATTACACCATCTCTGCTTTCTTTGGGAACTCTCAGGTCCTGGCCTGTCTCCATCCATTACTTTTGCAGATGTCAAAGGAAGGCCTTCTGGGAGTGGTAAAAAAGTATTAAAGCTATAAATTTCCGGAGTCTACAATCCCATTACATAAATGTAGTCATTAAGCAAAAATGGCTTAACACTTGGTCGCCCTTAAGTGTTACTGTGAACACTGCTCATTAAGAACTGCTAGCTGGGTGTGGTTGTGCATGCCTGTGAAATGTCAGCACTCGGGAGGCTGAAGCAAGAGGATCACCATGAATTCAAGTCCTGTCTGAGCTACAGCTCAGGACCAGCCTGAACAACTGCACAGTGACGTCCTGTCTCAAAAGGGGGGGGGGGGCTGGAGAGATAGCTCCGAGGCACAAGCGCCTGCCTGGCAAGTGCAAGCTCGTGTGTTTGAACCCTGGTCCCACAAAAAAAAAAAAAGGGGGGGGGGGAGGACCATAAAACAAACCTTGCCATTCATTGTGAGAGTGCGAGATCGAGGACTGAGGGGAACCCCCCCACACACACAGACACACTGAAGGCTGCTGGGCTTGCATGCTCAACAGAAATGACTGAGGTGTACTGGGTCGCGCGGGATTTAAGAAACTCCCTCTTCCAGCTCTTCGATGCCAAAAACTGGCTTCAGTTTTTTCCATTCAAAAACGAAAAATCCCTCGCCTTTTGGAAAGCATTTTCTCATCCCGAAGTTCAACCTTCCCTCCCAATTTTGTAAGCCCGATTATAAGTGGCTTATAATCGCTACTTCAGGTATGAGGAAAAGGAGACTCAGAGTGTTTAGCCCCCTCCCCCAAAAAACACCCTCTTTCCCACCTCTGCGACCTTACACCATCACCAGAATCTAGAGGTTGCTCACCCGGTTCGGCACTCAGCGGAACCGCCATGACTTCCACACACGAGAAGACCGACATCGAAAAGGACGCAAAAGTGCGCCTGCGTGCAGGTCTTCCCGGCAGTCTCCCCAGTGATCTCGCGATATCGAGAAAGGTCTCATGGGAAGTGTAGTTCAAAAATAACTGTAGCCGAGGGGCCGCTGAGTCTTCACCTCAGCGATACTGCACTATACAGCCAGGGTAAGATGGTGGGCAGCAGAGGGTTAGGGGTGAGAAGCCTGTCTGTGGAGAGCTACAGCGGTCAGAAAACGAAGCTGGAGGCTACTTCTACCAGAAACTCGCTGAGCTTCTCAGTACACAGACTGCCGCTGGGAGAGTCTGAGAGGGCGCAGTTTGGGAGGGAAGGAACGAAGGAACAAACTGAGGCCCGGCCGAATTTCGTTTGTGGTTACCCTGCGGTAATTTAGAACGGTTTGCTGAGTTAGTGAAATAGATTCCTAGAATCGTTCCACATCCGGTCGAGAGCTTTTAAAATCGGATTGAGCTGGATATGGGCATGCCTGTAATCTCAACACGCTGAGAGGATGTGTAAGGAGGGTTACAGCTTCGAGCCTAGCCTGGGCAACTTAGCGAGTTAGTGAGACCCTGCCTCACATTTTTAAAATAAAATAAAAAGGGCCAGGGACATAGCCCAGTATGAAAGCCCTGGGTTCCAACCCCTAGGACAGCACAGGAGAGAGAAAATAAAGAAGGGGGAGGGGAGGATGTAGGGCAGAAGGGAAAGAAGAATTGGGGTGAGTGGGAATGGGGCGTCGGAAGGGCTGGTCTGACTCACCGTGCTGGGGTGGAAGCCCCGCAGCCGCCAGGGTTCCCTTAATTGAGTGAGTGGGCAAAAAAGCAAAGTGAACACTTTAAGCTGGGGGTGTGGCTTAGTCGTAGAGTCCTTTCCTCACCAAAGCCAGGGCCTGTCCCCAGCAAAGTAAAAGAGGAAGGGACAGAATTTACACGTATTTGGAAATGAGTTTAAATTCCCAAGACCATGGATCCCTTTCTGCATTCCCCTCTTCCCATCCCCCTCAACCCATTATCAATGATCTCTAGGGTATTTAGTCTTACCTTCTTTTGTACATGATAATATGTTTGGATATAACTTTTCTAGTTTTCACATTATACACACACCTCCTCAGTTTGATTTTAAATTCTTCAAAAGCAAGAAAGATCTTTTTTGTTGTTGTTTTGTCATTCCTCATAGCGCCACAGAGTATTTGGCTGTCTCTGCTCTAAGAACTGAGTAAATCACCATGAATTCATTTTACCTTTGGTGAAAATTATTTGAAGAAGAATGTGTTTCCTTCCTGCAAAGTTTCTTTTGAGATTTGCCAAGGGAGTTCTGAGAAATTTGCCAACAGCTGGCTGTGAAACTGCTATGTAAACAAAGCAACAATGAGCTGCTATAGTGAGCAAGTGATCTGCTATAGGCAAGATAATAATTATACTTAATTCCTTAGTGCACGGACCAGGGGCTGTTCACTGCGCTGAATCCTTTATGTATGTTAACTCATTTAAACTTTACAGTTGCACTCTGAAGCACTAGCATTCACCCATTTTACAGAACAGGAGATAGAAACATTGAGAGATGAGGGAACTTACCAACAGTTTTCACAGCTGACAGAATCAGGATTTCATCCTGACCCTCAGAAATCATGCTTCCATCAGCACTAAGTTTTTCTGCACCATAAGAGTTTTTTTTTTTTTTTTTTTTTTTTTAAATGAGTTGATCTAATATGTAAGAACTTTTGAAGGGCAAAAGGGAAGGGAAGAGAATTTTTGTTTGCAGCGATGGGTGGGCACAAATCAGAAATGAAAAGAAGGGGCTGGGGAGACAACGCAGGGGCACAAGTGCCTGCCTGGCAAGTGCAAGGTTGTGCGTTCAAACCCCAGTCCCTCAAAAAAAAAAAAAAAAAAAAAGAAATGAAAAGAAGAGAATGCTGGCCAGGCGGGGTGGCACACGCCTGTAATCCCAGCACTTGGGAGGCTGAGGCAGGAGGATCAGTGCGAGTTTGAGACCAGCCTGGGCTACAGAAATGAGCTCAACGCCAGCCTGAGCTGCATAGTGAGACCCTGTCTCAAAAAGATTAAAAAAAAAAAGAATGCTGGGTACCTGCTGCACTGTTTTGATCCCTGTGAGAGCAGTAAAAGGGTGAGAGTTTTCAGGAGGTGATTTTATTATGGAAATGATGTAAGACCTCCACATGATATAAGGGAAATAGGTTAAGTCCCAACCTACTAGATATCTGATACACCCAGTTCATGTTCTCCAAAATCAAATGAATTCTGAGGAAGAGGGTAAGAGCAGAAAATATTTATTGAGAGAAAGACAGCTCTTGTCTACGAGAGACAGGGATGGGATGTGGAAAGTGAGTTGCTTTTAAGCCTACTTCTCAAAGAAGGTTTTAGCAAAATCATAAGGTTGTATAACGTGGGACAAAACCATGGGCAACCCATAAGATTGCAAGTGTAGTCCCCTAGGTAGTATTGCTCCAATGGAGAAACAAGGTATATAGCAATTGTACATGGAAAGAATGAAGATCTTTTGTGGAAGGGCTGGTCAAGGAAGTCTTGGCCCCTACCCAGGTGCCTAATGCCTATTTTAAGATATAGATCATTATTGTTTATTCCTTGGGGAAACATGTAGGAGTAGTCATTCCATCATTATCTCGAGGCCTGGCCTTCAACAAATACACCTCCACCTGCAGTTGTTATGTGTACTTATCTTCTGTACTGGCCCCTTTGAGGGTCTAACTTTTTCTGTTTGTTTGTTTTTGTCTCTTTGAGACAGGGTTTTGCTATGCAGTTCAGGCTGGCCTTGAGCTTATTTTTGTAGCCCAGACTGGTCTCGAACTCACATCGATCATCCTGCCTCAGCCTCCCAAGTGCTGGGATTACAGGCATGTGCCACCATGCCCAGCGAGCACCTAGCCCTTTCTGACTGCCAATAATATTTCTACCTAACTTAGCTGTCTATAATAACTTAGGAAGGACTGTGAGGATCCAGGTTCTCGCAGGCTCACTTGGGTTCCAGACTAGTTGCCACCCAGTATGTAGGCAGGGCCATTTTCCATAGCCTCCTATGTTGTCACAGGCACTGTGTAGCTTTCACACCTGATAGGACACAGCTTTCCTTGCAGAGCACAGTTGTGCTCAGAACAGCAGCATTGTCACAATGCATGGGGTGCCAGGGGCAGCTGGGCAGTGGCTGAGAAGCTGGAACAAAATTCAAGAGACCTTGTGCAAGAGCACACTTGAGGTACAACTGCAGAGGTGGTCCAGAAAGAGCCAGAGAAACTTCAAAGAGGGAGCAGCTATGCAGGACAGACCAGCTGTGACTGAAGTGCTAATGTCACTATGATCTTGTTTGTGCAACTCTGTATTTATTTATTTTGAGGGGACCAGGGATTGAACTCAGGGCCTTGTGCCTGCCAGGCAAGTGCTTATTCTACTGCAGCTCTGTATTCACATAGGAAGAATCCTAGTTTTGGATTTTTTTGGTTTTGTACCAGGTATTGAACCCAGGACCTTGCACTTGCCAGAGCTATCCCTTAGAGCTATCTCCCCAGCTCTCCCAGTCTATTTACAAGTGACAGAAGCAGATCACAAACCAAATAGGGTAGGAGTCCCCAGTGCTGTTCAGGAACCCAGGCTCTGAGTGCAAAGGAAGAGTTAGTCAGGTGGTCTGCTGTTGGCCGTCACTGATAGATGTAAGACACTGTAGCTAAAACCCACAATAATAGAAAACAGAGTCTTTGCAGTGCCAAAGTTAATTCCTTAATGCTGCAAGGAATCTTTAATTTTATTACTAACAACATGAAAGAGGACAGGTCATACCCCAGCAGCTTGTGGTTGACAGTTGACGCAGTTGCCCTGAAGTACAGTATGTGTGCAAGCTCTGGTAGCGGCCTTTGGGCAAGCTTTTCTGCCTCCATCTTGTCTGCAGTGTGCCTCAGGCCAAGTCTGGGAAAACTTTCATACTTTTAAAAAATAACAACCTCTCTTCTGGCTTTGGGAGATTGTGAAGATACAATGCTTGGAATTGCTACAGCCATTTTTCATCCACAAGACTTCCTCCAAAGCAGGAGCTGAAGGTAAAACATAAAGAAAAAATAATCCAAGTCCTTGATGGCGCCATTGAAATAGCCAGTCCTAAAACCCTGACCTCCTCGGCTTTTTTGTTCTGGCTCAGAGATATTTTAGATTTTAGTATTTCTGAATGCAAGATGTGTCTTGCAAGCACTGTCAGCTTAATTTCTTTTTTTTTTTTTTAAGAATTTTTTATTTTATTTTATTTTTTTCTTGTTTCAGAACCTTTATTTGTTTATTCACTCATTTTTATGGCCGGCTCAGCCCGCCCTGAGGGCAGGGTTGGCATAGCATGTGGTGCCAGGGATCGAACCGTGGTCCCTGAAGCCGCCTAAGCTTTCCCAAGCTGGCGCTGCTGACCACTGAGCCATCCCACTGGGCCCTGTCATCTTAATTTCTGTGAAATACAAAAGATGAGATTTTAGAAAATAAATCTCTGTATTGTTTAAGTCATTTTTTAAAGAATTTTTTTATTTTTTTATTTTTTTTCTTGCTTCAGAACTTTTGTTTGTTTATTTTTATGGCCAGCTCAGCCTGCCCTCAGGGAAGGGCTGGAGCAGCATGTGGTGCTGGGGATCGAACTGTGGTCCCTGCAGCTGCCCAAGCTTTCCTAAGCAGGTGCTTTAGACCACTGAGCCATTCTGCCGGGCCCTTGTTTAAGTCATTTTAATTGGGCAGTCCGTTAGAGTTGGAATCATCCTAAATGATATTGGCACCTCCCATATTCTTTTTAGAAAGTAAAAGAATGCTCTGAAAGAACAGCTCATGGCAGAATACAGAAAAATGGCTTGACTGTGCAAGTTACAGTACTGTTTTAGCTTGAATGTTGAATGATCCCCCAGAGGTCCCATTTGTCAGAAGGTTAGTCCTGTGGGTGGTACCATGAGAGGTGGTAGAACCT
Organism: Myocastor coypus; assembly: GCA_004027025.1. Classification (NCBI taxonomy): domain Eukaryota; kingdom Metazoa; phylum Chordata; class Mammalia; order Rodentia; family Myocastoridae; genus Myocastor; species Myocastor coypus. The sequence continues at coordinate 32,742 of PVJA010011655.1, read as the reverse complement.
TTAGGTGAGATGTTGGTAGGTAGTGGAGTGTGCCATCCAAAGGTTGTGGGACCCCAGTCTCTTCCCCTTCCTACTCTGCATCCTGACTTTTGAGCTAAGCATTTGGTACCACATCCAGCCACTGTGATATGCTGCCTTCCTAGCTTAAAGCAAAGGCCCAAAGTCCTCTAGTCTTGGATTTGACCCTCCATAGCTATGAGTCAAAATAAAATAAATGAATCACTTTATCTCAGGTATTTCATTATACTACCAGAACACTAACATAACCATGATATGTTTACTGAATATTTTTCAAAGACAACAGAACAATTTTGCATAATTTCAGTGATTTCAGTTCATTCCCCCTACAAAGTTCGTCATGCAAACGTACAAGATTTTTTTCTTCCCAGAAGATTATGAAACACTGCCACAAATCTTGTTCAGCAAAAATCTTACATTCCAGAATGTAGTTTTAACTTTCTAAAGAAGGAGAACTATACTAATATATACCCTCTATCAAGAATAGAGACGTTGGAGTTGTGTGTTATTTCCTTGAGCTTATGATAATATTCAGGGAGAAAAGCGGTGCATTTCTCACCTGCTCTGCAGAGATGTTGCCTTTAGTAAAATTATTACTTTAAAAATGGATCTTAGGCCAGGCGTGGTGGCGCACGCCTGTAATCCCAGTACTCGGGAGGCTGAGGCAGGAGGATTGGTGCGAGTTCGAGACCAGCCTGGGCTACAAAAGTGAGCTCAGGACCAGCCTCAACTGCATAGCGAGACCCTGTCTCAAAAAGA
>PVJA010011655.1:0-31865 GCA_004027025.1 Myocastor coypus | reverse complement strand
AAGGAATGATAGTTTGATCCCCAGACCCACCCTTAAGCCAGCCTGAGACAGCTAAAAAAATAAAAATAGAAACAAATAAATAAAAATGGATTTTAAACCAGGCATGGTGGTACACACTCCTAATTCTAGCACTCAGGGAGGCTGAGGAAGAAGGATTACAAATTGAAGCCCAGCCTGGGCAATTTAGAAATTTACGGAGACCCTGGGGAGTAGCTCAGTGTAAAAGGACTGGGGACCTACCTCAGTGTGAAAGCCCTGAGTTCATTCCCTAGCCCCCTTCAGCCTCCGCCTACACAAAAGGAATTTAGAAAAATAAAAATAAACAAATTTGAAGAACATGTAATATTCTTTGGCCCTCATCTCCTATTTCCTGGACATGCATGTCTTTCCATTCCCAGAAATCTGTGTTCTCACAACTGTTGCATAACCTCTCTTGTGGTGGCATTTGTTCCCTTTGCCTTAAAATTCCCTTCCGCTCATCTTCTCCCCTGCTTGGCAAAGTCCAGTCCATAAAGCCTCCTCTGCATAGTCTTGGCTGTGATGCTACAGCAGTCCCCTAACAGTTGGCCCATGGCTCCTTTTTAAAAATGTATTTCTTTATTTGGTGGAGGTTCTAACTGTGCAGCTCCAACTCATAGTGATCCTCCTGTCTCAGGCTCCACAGCACTGGGATTACAGGCATGTCCCACCCTGCCAGGTTTTGGTGGCTGGCTTGGCATTGGGCCAGTGCTGTATGCAGAACCAGTGATCGAATCCGGGTCCTTACGTTTGCCAAGCAGGCACTTAGACCACTGCTGCATGGCTCCTTTCTTAGGGTGGGTAGTTTGGCACTTGCTTTGCAATCAGACCAACCTGGAGGAAAATCCCAGCTCTACTGATTTTAGCTGTGTAACCTTGGACAGGTTACTTACCCATCTCTCTCTCTCTCTTTTTTTTTTTTTCCGTCTTTTTGAGACAAGGTTTCACTATGCAGTTCAGGCTGGCCTTGAGCTCACTTTTGTAGCCCAGGCTGGTCTCGAACTCACACTGATCCTCCTGCCTCAGCCTCCCAAGTGCTGGGATTACAGGCATGCACCACCATGCCCGGCTTACCCATCTCTTAAGACTTGTTTTTCCCATCTCTAAAATAGGAGGCATGGTGATCCTCCAACCACATAGGACTGTTTTTATGACTATGGGTACACAGTGCTTGAGTATAAGATAAACACCCAGTGAATGGGAGATCCTGTTGCCTAGACATGTTTCTAACATTCACTGTGCTGCTTGGAACTATTTTTGTTTCCTGTCTGGCTTTTCTGCTAGGCTGTGAGTGAAACAAGGACTGGGTCTTTGTTCTTGTTTTAACTGTGTTGTTTTTACTTTAAGGTATCTGTATAAATAAAATGCATCCACTCAAAATGTGCCATTAGAGTCCAATAAGCATAATCCTAGCCATGGTCTGGAACATTTTTTTTTTTTTTATTGTCCCAAAGAGCACCTTCAAACTCTTTTTACAGTCAGCTCTGTTCCAGTCTTGGCCCTCATCAGCCATTGATCAGCATTCTGTCACTATGTGTTAGTTTGCCTGTGCTAGAATTTCATAAATAAAATCCCACAGGAAATGCTTTTCTTGTGTCTGGCTTCTCTGTTCGCCCATGTTGTAGCTGATGTCCATAGTTCATGTCTTGTTATTTCTGAGTGTTCTTCTGTTGTATTAATGAGCCCCCATATACCCATTCACACGTTGGTGGATATTTAGGTTGCTTCCAGTTTGGAGCTATTGTTAGTAAAGCTGCTGAACATTTCTGTAAAATCCTTTTATGGACATAAATTATCATTCCTCCTGGATTCATTTATAAGAGAACATCACACTGATTTCCCAAGTGATTTTATTGTAGAATTAAAATTTTCCCATATCTTCACCTTATTATGGTTGATTTTTCATTTTAACCTCTCTAGTGGTGTGTCATGGCATCTTGTTGTGCTTCTGACTCGCATTTCCATGGTGACTTTGTACACTGTGGTATAGTGACTCCTTCATTTTTAAAAATTATGCTATCTTATTACTGAAATGTAAAAAGTTCTTTATTCTGGATACAAGTCTGTTCTTGGATATTTGGCAAATACTTTTTCCCATGCTTTCTGAGAGCATAAGTTTAACTTTGATGAATGGATTTTTAATTCATTTTTTCCAAAGGACTTTTCTTTTATGATTAGTGCATTTTGTATCCTGTTGAAAAGAGCTTTCAGGGCTGAGATAGCTTTGTGGCTTAAGCACCTGCCTAGCAAGTACAAGGTCCTGAGTTTAATCCCTGATACCACAAAAAAAGAAAGAAGGAGAGAGAGAGAGAGAGAGAGAGAGAGAGAGAGAGAGAGAGAGAGAGAAAGAGAGAGAAAAGAAAGAAAGAAAGAAAGAAAGAAAGAAAGGAAGGAAGGAAGGAAGGAAGGAAGGAAGGAAGAAAGAAAGGAAGGAAGGAAGAAAGAAAAATAAGTAGGCCAGGCGTGGTGGCTCACGCCTGTAATCCCAGCACTTGGGAGGCTGAGGCAGGAGGATCATTGTGAGTTCGAGACCAGCCTGGGCTACAAAAGTGAGCTCAAGACCAGCCTGAACTGCATAATGAGACCCTGTCTCAAAAAGGCAAAAAAAAAGGAAAGAAAAGAACCTTTCTTTCTCAAGTGAGATATCTTTGTTGCTGTGTTTGTGGATATCCTTATGGGTAGCAGGGAATTGTCTCTGGGTAGAAGCCAAGGCAGTCATGGGGTCATTGTCTTGTGTGGTGCCTGTTATCAAGTGTCTGTTTCTTATATTTTACCCAGTTTCCTGGTTGGTTGTGGCAGGTCTTAATTTCTTTTTTTTTTTTTGGTACCCAGAACTGAACTCATGACCTCGTACTTGCCTGACAGGCACTGTGCTGCTGAGCTATATTGCTGGCCCTTAATTCATTTTGGTATCCAGAGTGCCTGGCACACAAGCACTGCATAAACATTTGTCACATGACAAGCCTTTGTCAGCACCTCCAGGCACAGTCTGTCTGGAAGAGAAAAATCTGCAGGGCATCTGCTCATCTGGTCCAATCTTTTGTTTTATTCAGTGGTTCTTTTCCTGAGGAGGGCATTAGTCCTTTAACTCTTAGCACCAGCCCACCTAGAGTCAACACATGTTTATTGAGGGGAAAACTGAGGTCTAGAGGAAAAAGGTTACATGAACAGGCGGGGCTCAGCTGGCAGAATGAGGCATCCTCGGCGGGATCTTTGTATGCACTCGGTGGAAGGGCAAGGGGTGATACAGACTCTTATTACCATTCCACCACTCCCAGCACCTGACAGGGAGTGTGTACATTGTCGGTTCCCAGTACATCAGTACAGACTTGTAAGTAAAAATGCAAATGAATAAATTTCTTTTACTGCTTAGTTCACATGACTTCTTCATATATTAAGTGTGTATGTGTGTGTGTATGCATGGGTGGGTGTGGGTGGGTGGGTGGGTGTGCCTGTGTGTATTCACATAGGGACAAGACTGGTACTGCTCCCCCTAACTCATAGGCTCAAAAAATATAAATCTTTTGTTTTGTTGTCGTTTTCTTGGCCACCATATAGTCTTAATTCCCACTAGGGGGCACATGTATCCCACAGAGAGGGTCTGTGGTCTTTATTTTTATTTTTTTTAATTTTATTTTATTTTTTTCTTGTTTCAGAACCTTTGCTTGTTTATTCACTCATTTTTTTATGGCCGGCTCAGCCCGCCTCGAGGGCAGGGCTGGCGCAGCATGTGGTGCTGAGGATTGAACCGCCGTCCCTGAAGCTGCCCAAGCTTTCCAAAGCAGGCGCTTTAGACCACTGAGCCATCCCATGTCTTTAGATAAAAGGACTTGCTTTCAGTTTGTCCTCAATCCCTCTTAAAGCCACCTCTTTGGTCTCTGTTGGGCATCCTCCCCTCGCAAACACAAACAGGTCAAAACCGTCTGCTGCCTCGCACTTCCTCCTCTCCAGCTGGGCTGCTGGCTGCCTTTCTCTTCTCCCCAGGGTTTTGCCCCTGCTTGTAGGAGGCAGTGGCAGTGGCAGTGACTGTGAGTGATGACCTTGCTGTCTCATCCCTGCCAGGGGCCACTGCTTCCCTGAGGGCCACAGATGGATCCTGAGGAGGCAGCTCTTTAGTTCCCTCAGCTGGCAGGCAAGGACTGGTGTTTCTGGGGCCTAGAGTCTGGTCTGCCAGATGTGTCCCTAAAGAAAAAGCAACAGGAATGAGTCTAGCAACCCAGGCCCCAGCAAAGACCTGTCCAGGCCCAGCCCAGGCTCCAATGTTTGTATCCTTGTAGACAGGTCACACCTGGAATTTCCTTGCCCACCCCAGACTAGTGCTCTCTACTCCAAAGTTTGACATCAGATTTACCAGGTGCAGGCCTGGCTTCCCTGCTAGCTGTGAGTGACCTTGACTGGGTTCTATGAACTTTACTTCCATAGGTGGGTAAATAAGGATAACAACTTGTTTCATAAATGAGATAGTAGGGGCTAGGGAGATAGCTCCAAGGCACAAGTGCCTGCTGGGCAAGTACAAGGTTGTGAGTTTGAACCCTGGTTCCACAAAAAAAAAAAAAAAAAAAAAATGAGATAGTATATAAAAATGTTTGATACCTGTTAGCCATTATTAATAGTATTCTTCTTCTTATTATTGTCTTTTTTTTTTTTTTTTGAGACAGGGTCTCGCCAGACAGTTCAGGCTGGCCTTGAGCTCAGTTTTGTAGCCCAGGCTGGTCTTGAACACTCACCAAACCTCCTGCCTCAGCCTCCCAAATGCTGGGGTTACAGGTGTGCACCACCACGCCTGGCTATCATTGTCTTTTTGAAACAAGGTCTTGCTATGTAGCTCAGGCTGGCCTTGAGCTCATTTCTGTAGCCCAGGCTGGTCTCAAACTCGCGCTGATCCTCCTGTCTCAGCCTCCCAAGTGATTAAGAGCATTATTAAGGTCATTATCATTATATTAATATAAGACCCAGCATAGGCCATTGTGCCATTCTCCTTTGGTGGCTCCCAAAGCAGCATTACTTTCCTCTAGCTCAGGGACTCAGGCTTCTTCCTAACAGTGAGACCCTTGCAGAAGGCCAGGGTGGCTGTGCAGCCCGTGGGATACATGGCTTTTGTATTGTGCCTGTCTCAACTTGGGCTGCCGGCCTTGGCCATGCAGGCTTGGGTCAGACCTCTGGCACACACATTTCTGGGGACTGTTTTTTGTTTTTTGTTTTTAATGTGTCTAGTACAGGGTTTCACTATACAGACTGGACTCATAGTGATCCTCCTGTTCTCAGCCTCCCAAGTGCTGGGGTTACAGACACATACCACCACAAAGTCTCAGTCACTATCTCAGCATGCCCCAGGGTCAGAGCCAGCACTTGTACACCAGGGATTGAATCTGGTCCCTGCATCTGCCTAAGCAGGCACTTTAATCCACTGAGCTATCTAGCCGGCCCTTCTGGGGACTTTTTTTGCACACACAAGGATGCACCAGACCTTTGAGATGGGCAGGTCCTCCCCAAAAGCCACATCTGCACCCCAGACTGATGCAGGACAGCAGCAGCTGCTGCAGCTGTCATAGCTACTTCCTCATTCCTTTCTATCACCTCATTAGTTCTCTGGTCATGTTCCAATCTCCAAGAGAGACTGGCAGCAACTCTGAGTGTCAGCCACAAAAGGAGCAGACAGTGGCACCTCCCTGTTCTGGCTGCTGCCCTTGGCGACCCTGCAGCTCTGAGCAGCCTCTTCCTTGTCACTCAGGATCTGGCCAGCAAAAGCACTAGCATTCAGATGAGGAGGAGAGAGCAGGAGGGCAAATGATGCCTGTCTTCCTCAGCAGCTGAGACACACTTGGGAAGCAGAGCCAGGGTGTGGGGATAGCTAGCCCAGGACCCCCATGGAGTTGGGGGCAGGATTCTGAGCACACAACGGCCAGGTGGTCCTTGCCTTACAGGCTCACTGGGTGCCCTCTGCCTTCCTCTAGTCTGCCCTGTACTTGCCTGTTGCCCAGTGATTCTGTACATGGAGAGGCAGGGCAGGAAGGACCATGATGTGAGATGGAAGGAACTCCAAGTATTCAAAATCTATGCTGTACAGTAACATACAGTTCCCTGTAATTGTATGAGCTCATGTGTATGGAAGACTTAGCAGGTGTGCCAGTCACTACATACACTATCAAACCCTCACCCAAACTCAGAAGTAAGTACGACTGTTACCTTCTTATAGAAGTAAACTGAGGCATAGAAACTTGCCAGAAGGAACCCAAGGTCACAGGAGAGGAAATGGTAATGGAATGGAGGTTCAGATCTAAGTCCTCTGACTCCAGAGCCCTCACTCTTAGCTCCTTCATTATTATTTCACCGGAGCCAGCAGCCCAAATTAGGACTAACTTGCTCTTTACCTTGGGTTTCTTTCTAGTTACCCTTAGCCCTCTCCTTATGAAGCCCCTAAGCATTCCTGCTTTCTGGTTGCTGGCTCTGTCCAAGGAAATGGGGAGAGAAAGGACTCACTCACAGGCACAGTGGCATGACCACAATTTAAATGACTTCCCCTCGAAGGATTCACCCTTGACCCAGGCTTCACACCCATCCTGAGATAGGTGATAATGACCCAGGCAGGGCACTTGGGTCCCAGAGCCTGTGGTGAAGGAGTTCCACTCAAAGAAGGCAACTCTGTAGCAGGAGCTGCAAACATGCAGGTTTCTCAGAGAACCCAGGGGTGGGAGAGGCCCCAGGAATAAGAGGTGAGCGTAGGCTGGGTGTGTGGGGAAGGTGTAAACACAGTCTGCTCCCACCAAAGCCAGCCTGCTCTCTAGGGGAGAGAGCCCCTCCTTGCTGGCCCACATGGCACCCCAGCTGCCAAGCCCAGGCAGCCACAAGCCCTGCTGTCAGTACCCCCTTCTCTCTTTCCCACCCTTCACCTGGAATGGATCCTGCTTGGGCTCACTGAACAGTGCTGTGGAAATGTGCCTAGGCCTAAAGCCAGCGCCCTGTACCTGCTCCATGACCTTGGCTTGACAGTTCCTCAGACCATTGGAAGGAGGTGGGCAACTCAGAGGTGGCAGGGAGTGGAGACAAAAATGAGGTGACGGGAACATGGCAGATCGATTAGAGAATGGCTGGGAGGATGGGATCAGGGAACACTGATGGGATCCTGGGAACAGCACCCTCTGGCCCTCGGCCTGACAGTCCTGTCACCAGGAAGGCTCGGGCCTCTCAGGAGAAAGACAGGCAAGCAGGAGCTGAGACAGGTGGCCACAGGCGGGCTCATGGCTTAGGTCAGGTGGGCGCCCTGGCTCTGGCAGGCTCCTTCCCCCGGTGTGACCTTCCCCTGCCTCCTCCCTGCCCTACTTTGAAAGGCTCCCACGGAAGGCTCCAGCAGCATCAGCAGGCTCTGGGCCCCTCCCTCAGCCCCAGGTAGGTTCCCTCTCAGCTGCCGCATCTCTCACTGCCTCTCCTCAGATGTGGGCCAGTGGCTGAGTGCTACTGTCTTGAGAACTCTTCTATCCCCTGCTGCTTGAAAGTCAAGGGCAGAGGCCAGCCAGGCAGAATTCGTCCTGCTGGGCTGGCAGTGGGGGCTGGCCCAGGAGGAGGAGGGATGCCTGAGTGGGAGCATGGTGGGGGGCGCTTCTGAAGATTAATGGCTGTGAGACAGTTGGAAACAGCTGCCTGCAGGGTCTGCTCTTGGATCTGTGAGCAAGCGGAAATCTGCTGTGATCTCTGCTCAGGATCGGGCAGGACTGTAGAGAGAGAGAAATGGCAGGGCAGCTGGGGGCAAAGGAGGCCACCACCATTGCTGAGCAGTCAGTACACTGACAAAAGCAAGTGTCACACTCTGCCTCTCCCCACCCGTTACTGCCCATTTGGAACATGCACAGAGCAAACACATTCAGAAGACCAGCTGGTGACAGCTCCTGTCCAGCTGCAGGCAGACATGTCACAGATCCCGCAGGCCTCTCTTACTGATGCTGCCAGCAGAGCAGCCAGTGGCAGGGAAGACTCTGGGCCACTGGGGAGAGGCAGATGCCACTGAGAATGGATATCACTGTGGCAAACTGACACCACCACAGCCTAGACCACAAGCTAACTGAACAGAATCTCTCCAGAGCCATCACACAGTTGACCAAGCTAATAACCTCCCCCTTTCACCAAGCAGTTACAGACTGGTAAAGGGAATGTTGGGTCCCCCATTTAATAGTTCAGGTGACATTGGGCACATTATTTAGTCACCTTCTTTCCCCCCCATTTATAACATATAGATGGTCCCCACGGATTAAATGGAAGCACCCAAGTGACCACGGCAGGCCATACCCATGTGCCCTGATTCCAGATTCTCCTCACTCTCTGCCTGGCCCTGCCTCGTGCCTCAGCTGCCACACTGCCCAGAGTTAATTGGATGGACCCAGCAAGTCGCTCTCTCTGCACCTTCTTGGGTTCCTCTGTCCCTTAGGTGCTGCCCAGGAACCCAAAGGGAAGGGAGCCTAAGAGCAACAAGCAGCTCCGCTCCTCTTGCCTCAGTCAGGAAGCCCACAGCTGAGTCTGTCCAGGGGTGGAAAGGGAGGAGCCTACCTTCTCCACTACTGCTTCTCTCATTCCCCTAACTGCTGTTCTTTTGAGCCCATAGCATCCTCCTGGGCCAGGGACAAACGAAGACTTGGGCTGAAACAGAAAGTCAACACAGATCAGTACCTTCTCCCATGTCCACACAGGCCTAAACTCTCAGAGGGACATTCTGGAGCACCACCTTTTGCTTAGTTCTCTAGCTGAACCCTCAGGCCCCAGCCGAGCCACCACCTAGTCCACACCTGGTTCCCCTCTAACCAGCCCTTGCCTGTGCTCTGGAATGTATCAGGCTTGTGACAGAGCTAAACGAATGGCTCCATCCTCCCACTCAGCCTCCCCCAGTGACCACAGAGCTGAAGACTGCCTAGCGTGCCAAGTATTTCTTCTTCCTTGACCTCAGCCCTATCCTCTGGCCTCCAGGGCTCCTGACCCTACCTCACTTACCTGGCCAGCTGATCCCAGTCCCCAGAGCTGAGCCTGTCCTGGTGAGGCAGATGAAGGCTTACTTCAGTGGTTCTTTCTCCCTAAGTGGAGTCAAACACTGGAGTCAATGGAAAGACCAGCCCATGTTTCTGGCTGTCTTCTTTCTCTTGTCCTCACACATAACCATTCATTCAGGTATTGAGGGAAGAAGCACCTAAGGAGGTTTTATTCTTTTTTTGGTGCCGAGGACTGAACCCAGGGCTTCCAGCTCGCTAGGCAAGCATTCTACCGCTAAGCCAAATCCCCAGCCCCGAAGAAGCACCTAAGAAACAACTTGGGCTATTTGACTTGGAATGGGAAAATCTCATCCCCGTGCTACCTGTAGCCAGCCCTCTTTGGCAGCCACCATCAGCAGGTGGTTCCTTCATGTCGGACCAATTTTTCCGCATAACTGAATCCCAAGGAGCTAACAGCACTACTTCCTTCTGGCTAAATCACTCCAGGCCAGGTCTGGCCAGATGGTCTGCAGATTTGCCAGGCCTGTTTCAGGCAAAAGAGGGTTTGCATGGAAGTCAGAGGCCTGAAGCTCCCACATCAGATACAAATTGGAAGAGTGGTCTCAAGTGAATCCTTCTAATCTTTCTGTTCCTTAGTTTCCTTAACCATTAACAAGACATGTAAAAACTTATGTCCTCCAACCCTTTTCTAAGTGAGTAACCATGTGAGAAACCTCTGGGAAGAATAAAGCACTGATTGAAGGTAAAATAACAGCTACCAAGTATATGCTGTGTTTCTTCAAGTAAACCCACAGTCAGTTTGTTGCTAATTTCAGTTTATAAGAAATAAAATGGTTACATAAATTACCCAAAGTTTCTCAGTAAGAGGAGAACCAGGACTTAAATCCCACAGCCAAAGATAATAGGGAGGACCAGCCAGCATTTGAATATCTCTTGTGGGTGAGGCCCAGTAATAGTCATTTCACACATGCCAACTTGTTTATCTTCACAATCAGCCACTGCCAGGATGATCTTAACTAGCTGTGGAGTCGGGAAGGTGTCCTTGAAATGCCTGTTTCACAGTGAGCCTATCACAGTCCAAATGTGGAAGACTTCCAGGACTGAGATGGTGGGAGACAAGAGAAAGAGTCAAGTTCTCCCTCCTGCCAGTATCTACAAGTGACACCTTGCAGGCAGGTCTTCCACCCAGAGAGAGACATGGAGGGTCGCAGGCATGCATGCTGACTGTCCCCACCACCTGAGGACAGCCTGGGTGGAGACACCCTCCCACTCTGGACCCCAGAGCCAGAGGACATCCTAGGATCTTTTTTTCTTCTCTTTTTTTGTAACAGGGATGAAACTCACGACCTTGTTCTTGCCAGACAGGGTCTTATGCCATTGAGCTATGTCCCTGGCTCATAGGGTCCTTTTTCTTTTTCATTCTTGCTTTTCCCTTTACTAAGGATGAAGCTTAGAGCCTTTGCATTGGGCTACATGCCCAGCTCTTTTTTTATTTTGTATTTTGCCTAGCTACATCCCTAAATTACCCCGGCAGAACTTGAACTTGCAATACTCCTTCCTCAGATTCCTCAAGTGCTAGGATTGTAGGCCCAGTCTCCAGGACCTTTGTGGCTCTGTATTTTAGTAGGGGTGAAAAAGTTTTCCCACGCTAGCTGTGTCCATAGGAACATACAGAACTCCTTACAAATAGGTCCTTAATAGATACTGATTGACTTTCCTCCATGTCTTGTTGGGCTTAGGAGCCTCTACCAAAGAGTCAGGGGAGGAAAAATCTAGAAGCTTCCACAATGTCACTCCCCCTCCCCCCCAAAGGCCACATGGCTTCAGCCTAGGGAAGAGTTAACTTTTGGCCACTGGAGACAGCTTCCTGCCCCAGGGACTACCCAGCCAATGGCACTCAGTGCTGGTGATGTCATGCGCCTCCTGCACCTTCTATTGGGGACTGGACAGCGAATCCTGCTGTAGGTTCAGGCAGTGGAGCTGCTGAGGCGGCGGGCGGGGGCAGAAGGAGACGGAGGGGGAGGGAAGGGCAAGGACCGAGCAAAGCAACCCGAAGCTGCTTCTGCCTCCTCCTTCTCTCTGCTCCCCTGTGCCTTCCTTCTGACAGAAGGTACTCCTGGGGCCCACTTCCACGGCTGTTTGGAGAAGCAAGGCAGTGCAGCTTTGGTCCAGAGAAGGGGCCTGGGCTCACACTCTCCCCTTTTCTACCCAGTGAAAACAGATATCTGGCCTGCCTGCCAGGCATGTGCAGCATGACCACACACAACACATACACACACACCACTAGCTTCCACAGAAGCCCCTTCCTTCTCCTGCCCTGATTCTTCTACTTCACCTGCCTGAGCACTGGAGGTCCACATCCGAGTTCCTGCCCGCAACTGCCCCATCCACTCCACTGGGTTCTCTGTGAGAAGGAAGAGCAGGCCGGGAAAGCTGTAGGCAGTGCCCAGCCCTGCCCAGCCCTTCCCCACAGTCCAACCACCGGGGCTGTGGGGGGCTATGGGGCTGGTGCCTCTGACAGTGACCCTCTGGGGATTCCTGCAGTTTCCTTCCCAGCCCACTGGAGGTCAAGGTAACCACTGCCCACTGCAGCTTGGGCATAACCCGGCAAGCCACCCCACTCTCATAACCCATTTTCTCACGGTTCGACCCGGTTGGCAAATCTGCGGCGCCAGAGCACAGCCAAGGTGCTGAGCAGGAAGAGGGTGGTGCACATGGCTCAGCTGCCCCATCCCCCCCAGGCCGAGTCTGCAGAAGGCCCCAGGCCAGGGACCAAATGGCCCTGGCCAGCTCACATGAGCCACTGCCCACTGCCTTCTGTGTCTGTCTCGAAGCTCCTGCTGGGGAGGATTAGGAGGCTCAAGCTGCTTAGTGGGGTCAGCAGCCCTGACCTTGTGCAGACTGATTAACCTCACTGGACCCCAGGTCTCTCCTCCAGTGGCCAGGCGCTGAACAATGAGCAAATGCAGATTTGATTTTCCTTGGGCTGTCCTCAAGGGGCTGCCAGTCTAACCCAATAAGCTGTTCAGTTAAACAAGTAACTACAATTAAGTGAGGCCCTGTGAAAGACACCCAGGGAGCACTTTCAGAGTTGCAGGCATCCAGGAAAGCTGCAAAGAGGAGCTGTGAGCACTGGAACTTATAGGTCCTCAAGGAAGAGCAGACCCTCAGAAGACTATGCAAGGACTGCAGACATTTAAAAAAAAAAAGAAAAAAGCATCTTCCAGTAATGAGCTGAGAGCAATGATGTCACAGCAGAGGCAGTGGAGAGTAGGAGGAGAGGGTAAGGATATTCAGTGATGGAGCCAGGAAGACAAGGGCAGCCACAGAACGAAGGGCTGGCTCCGTTCCATCCCCTGGTTAGCCCTCTCCAAACCTTTGTGATTCCACACCCTCCAGTAAAAGGCATAATTTAAGTGTACACTCCCAAAGCAAATTCTACCTTATATAACTACCTTATATAATTTTTAAAAGTGTAAACTTACACATTGTATATTAGACTATTGTATGGATACATTTCTCTACCCTCAGACATATATGAAGTGTGTAAAGAATGAAATGAGATTCCTCCTAGTTTCTTCCTCTATTCTAGAGACTTCTTGGGAAAGTTTCTTTCTTTCTTTCTTTTTTTGTGGAGGGACTGGGGATTGAACTCAGACCCTTGCACTTGCCAGGCAAGCACTTATTCTACTAAGCTATCTCCCCAGGTTTTTTCTTTTCTTTTCTTTTCTTTCTTTCTTTCTTTTTTTTTTTTTTTTTTCTTTTTTGGTCTTTTTGAGACAGGGTCTCGCTATGGAGTTCAGGCTGGCCTTGAGCTCACTGTGGTAGCCCAGGCTGGCCTTGAACTCACACCAATCCTCCTGCCTCTGCCTCCCAAGTGTTCTTGGAAAAGTTTTGACATCAACTGTAGGAAACAATTAGGGGAACTTGGGGTGTGTGGAACATGGAGCCAGCAACAGCCCAGCCAGGATAATCAGGTCTGACACTAATGGAAGAACTTGCTCCCCTGCACCCCGCTAAGACATTGGAAAGCATTCAGTTTGCCTCCCCTTGTGAGGGGCCTAAACCTTGTGGTCCAGGGTGGGACCCTGCGCAGGTAAGGGTCTCACTACTTCCTTTGTCTCTCAACCTTGAAACTAGATTTTAAAAATAAATACATGAACCAATGTGGAGAACAGCACCACTCTGGCAGTGCTTGGGCTGTGGCACACCTCATTTTGGCAGGACGAGGGTCACCAGGGAACCTAGGGGAGAAAGAGATCCCACAGCTACTGTGACTTCTGTGTCAAGAGGATGCAGGACCTGCATGGCCTTGGGCTTCCAGCGAGGGTCTGACAAGGGACTGGCCATCTCCAGAGCTCAGCAGCTGTCTGAGGGGAGCACAGCCCCACGCTGGCCACGTCTCACTCTCCCTAGCAGCCACCACCATGAAGGAGGAAGCCTGTGTCTCCAGCCGCAGTCCTGGGACCCTGCTGGGGCTGTGATGCCTGTGGAGCCTGGGCCTTCTTTAAAGACTTGTATCCCAGCCCAGGGCCTCTGTGCCGTTTTCCGTGCCTCTCCTTGGCAGTCCAAGGCAGACTTCACTCTGCCTTGCTAGGTCCACAATGCAAGACAATGGACTGCAGAAGACCGGCCCGGGTCAGACGTCAGACCCTAGCGACTTCTTGCCCAAGGTGAGGCGCCCTGAGGCCGGTGAACGTTGGGCAGGGCAAAGGGCACAGGCCTCTGGAGCCTAGAGGGCAGAAGCCTGCCTAAGTCGAGCTGGCCCCAACAGCAGGCGGCCAGGGAGACGGCCCCAGTGGGGTCCACAGCGTGGGATATGGGAGTGGCACCTCAGCCTGGCGGCTAGAGGGTGGGGCCGTGGGACGGAGCAGGAGTCCTGCTCTGCGCACGGAGGGGCTCGCGTTTGCCCCCTCAGGTGGACAACGGGCAGCCAAGCCGCCAGTGCCTGGACGTGCTTGACTTTGAGAAGCCAGTTCCCCACAGCGAAAAGGGTGCTCAGGAGCACACATCCGTATACCGCGCGCAGCCAGAGCCAGGACTCGCAGCCCCGTTCCCGCGCCCGCTGGAGCGCACTCCTGTTCCGCCCGCGCCGCCCAGCGCCGCGTGACCGCGGGATCCTCCCGAGACCCCACGACACTTCGGCCACACCTACTCCTCACCCCGCCCGGCAGGGACCGCGGTGGCCTTGCGGATAGGTGGGAGGGCTAGCGCCAGCCGCTGATCATCCCCACCCCGCCCAGCCTTCACCTTGCCAGGATCCCGCTCACCGACACAGAACTGGGGGTTTGGAGCGGGTTTATTTTTTAAACATTTTTTCCAGCGACCACGTCCCGCCCCCTCCCCCACCCACTCCCCCCTCTCGATCCTCAGCTCCCCGCACATATACCCTGCGCACACACGCACACACACACACACACACACACACACACACACACACACGCCCAGCGCTCGCAGACACACGCTCCCTCCCTCCCGCACTGTACCCCTCTCCCGCCTGCCGCACACGCAGCCGTTGCCGGGCGCCCCGCGCCCGCCGCCGCTGAGCGAGGCCAGACTGGGTTTGGAGCTGCTCATGGAGAAAGTGCAGGGCGAGATGGAGATTGAGCGCAGGGAGCGGAGTGAGGAGCTGTCCGAGGCGGAGAGGAAGGCGGTGCAGGCTACGTGGGCCCGGGTGTACGCCAACTGCGAGGACGTGGGGGTGGCCATCCTGGTGAGGTAGGTGTTGCTCAGCCCGGCCGGGCCCACGGCAGGGAGGGCGGCGGCGGCTTCTTGCAGACGCGGGCTCAGCTGAGTCCGACCTCTGCACCACCTCCCTGGCTGCTACCGTGGCCCACTGAGCCTCGGGGGGCGCGCAGCGTGGGGCGTCTTGGGGTGGCTGAAGCCCAGGTTAAGTCATCCCTGGCTCCGGACGGGTGTGGGGCTCACCAGGAACCAGCAGCCCGACACCGAAGGGTATCTTGGTTGTTGCTCCTTCGTGCTGGCCTCAGAACTCCTCGCTTCACTGGTCGCCCTCCCTGAGGACCCCAGCCGCCGACCAAACTGTGTGCGCTCGCTTTTTACAGCCCTCAGAAGATCAGAGGGACTCCCCGGGTTAGAGATTGCAGGCTCAGTCTGCCAAGAAGGGGCTTGAGGACAAGCAGACCCAGCTCCTAGAAAGAACAGAGCCAGGAGTGCAGGTCAGAGGGAGTAGACAGCTCTGCCTGCTGCGCCTCCTTGTCCTTAGGGGGGGCCCCATCAGGGAGCATGAGGTGAGGCGCAGGTGAGCTAGAAGCAAACAGTCCCGGAGGCGATAGTCCCTGCGAGTTTGGGGAAGAAGCTGGTGTGTGTGGTGGTGGGGGGCTGCTACCGAAGGCAGCCAGGCAGGACATGCAGTGTCGCAGAGTGCCTCCAGGAGCCAGTGCTGCTGAGGTCCCCCACCCAGAGTGACACTTGCCCAGGGGCACACACATACCTACAAGTTGATGTCCCCAAGCCCCACACATCAGAAGCTGACTGTACTTGGAAATCAAATCAAGACTCTTGACCACTCATAGGGCCCAGAATGTAGGTAGAGAACCCACAACACTCTCACCCTGAGCCCCCAGCCCCTAGCAGAAGGAGGCTGTCAAACCTGGGACAGCAGGGGAGCTGTCCGAACGACCCTGTGAGGTCAAGTTGGTCAAACTTGACCCTTTAGTGCATGTCTGCGTCCCAGTCCTGTGGGTCTCGTCCCAGTCCTGTGGGTCTCAGCTCCTCCTTCTCCACTTCTTCTCTCCCCTCTGCCTCCCCCATAGTCCCTGACTCCAACCTACAAGGAGATTTTGGAGGACACGGGGAAGAAACACTTTGGAAGAGTTAGAGGAGGGCTCCCCGGGAAGGGCAGCTCCTTCTGCAGCTCTAAGGCCAGGAACCCAACTGAGGGTGGTGGAAAGCTGGGAAAGGGGCTGGGATCCTGAAGTCATGGGCACTGCAAGCTGATGGGCACATAAGGGCACCCACACGCCGGCACAGGGAGAATGGGGTCTCCCCCGTGTAGCAGCCCGCATCCCTGGGCTCCCCCTGAGTCACAGGACCTTGAACATTTTCCTGAAGACTTGTTGAGCCTCAGGTCCACTGTGCCATTCTCTTTTACTCCCCCACTACCAGTGAAGAACCTTCCCTAGAAATTTGGGGTGTGCGGAGGAAAGAGCTGAGGCCCAAGGCAGGCCTGTTGGATCTCTGAGCTCTTGCCTTGATTTTTCTTTTTTATCTTTACTCTTTCCGTTTGTTTTTGGCGCTGGGGGCAGAAGCCAGGGCCTTGTGTGTGCTGAGCAAGTCTCACCCCTGAGCTCCGGCCACAGCCCCTTCCTTCTTTTTCTATACCCTCCTTCTGGCTGTTGGCCTGTTCCTGACCCTGGGGAGGGAGAGTATATAGCCGTAAGCTCGGCCTCAGATGAAGGCCCGCTGTTAATCTCAGACAGCCTGAGCTGTACTCAGACATGGTCTGCTGACCACCCTTCTCTGTCCACAGCCCTGGAAGGCAACCTGGGCCAGCACCATCTCAGCTACACTCTGCCAGCTTCCAGCCCCACAGGCCTTCCTCTCCTTGCCTCCTCCTACTGATGCCTGTGCCAGGTTCTACCCAGTGTGAGTGGCAAGGGGCAAAGGCAAGCACCCCCAGCTTCTCAGGGTCCTCTATGTCCCTGTCAATATCCTGTACCCATGAGACTTGTCACAGCCTCCCATCTGCCCACATATAACCTATACATCCACAGGACCAGGTCTCCAAGCCCCAGGGAGAGCCTGTGATCACGCATACACATGAATAGTTGCTCTTATTGAGCAGGGGGATAAGGAGGAGGCAGGGGCCTCCACATCCTACCTCCAGCAGTTAGCAAGGCAAGGTGGTGGAGCAGGAGCTGTCTTGGGGTCTGAGGCAGACCCCACATTGCCACTACCAGAGAGGAGACCAAGAGGGAACACCCACCCTGGCTCCCAGTTGTAACGCTGACACCTTCCCCCTCACACTCAGAGGAGCCTATTTCAGGCTCTTGGAAACCCAGCTGCCTCTGCAACCGAGAAACTCCCAGAGACTGGCTGTGAGGCTTCTCCCAGCATTGTAGGCCAAGCTGGGAGGGTTTGAGGAGGGCAACACAGCAGAGAGAGGGGCTGGGAGGCCGGTGCAACACTCCCGGCCACCAGGTCCCCTGGCTGTGGGCTGGGCCTCCCTGAGGGCTCTCATGCCTCAGAATCACCACAAAGTCCTGGGTGTTGAGGCAGCAGGTTCACCCAGGTCCCAGGCCACCAAGCTCCCACCCAGCCATCTCTGAGTACTCTGGGAGTTCCTCAAAGTCTGGCTCTTCCTGGTGCTGTCACCTTATTGGGCAGCCATGGACATCAATCAATACCTAGCCTATGATGTGAGGGTAAACACAGTACCAGATTCAGGAGGATACCACAAGAACTCTTGAGCTCGCCTTGTAGGTGCTCGGTGAGTATTAGCTATTTCCTCGGCAGGAGGATGGGCAGAACACCTGCTTGGTTGTGGCAGTTACATATAGAAGAGGTAGTGGTGCCCTGTAGATAAAAACCTCCAAGTGTGAGGTGTTCATTTAGGTCCAGACATGGTTTTTACATCTCTCCCTCCTCTGGAAAGCAGCAGTGTGTTTTCAGACCCTTTGCCTCTCATTCATCGTCACCTGTGTGTCTTCGGGGGGCCAGAGGGATCCTTGGGCACTGCTGTCTCTGCAGACAGGGAGGTCGTGAGGTGGCTTGTCCAGAGTCACATGAGCCTCAGAGGGGGCCCTCTCAATCTCCATGTGTACTGTGCTCTTAAATCTGACCCCCACTGAAAGGGCGAATTGTTAGCTCTCTGATCTCAAAGGTGACAACCTGCCAAGAGGTGGGAACACTTGAGGAACAGGTCCAAGGCTCTCAGGGGCCATAAGGTTATACAAATTCTGGATGAGCACAACATTGTCCCGCATGGTGCCCCACTGCCAATGTCACTCCGCACACTGCAGGTCCCTGGGCCCAGCAACACCAAGAGGGGACATAAGACCTGGCCTCTGCCTGAGGGATGAGGCTCCAGCCTCACAGACTGAAAGCGTGCAAGGAAGGCCACTTAAGTAACACAAACAGTCTAGAGGGGACACCAGCAGGCCTGTGCCAGGCTAGGCACTCGCAGGGGGCAGTCTGTCCCAAAGGCACCCACCACAGGGATGGGGCAGCTATGGTTGAGGACTGTCACCTATGGTAAGTGGAGCTATAGGGCTGGAACAAAATGGTGTGGGTCAGGCACAGCAGGCTGTGGCTTTGGAGACGCGAGTGGGGGACAGTTTGTAAGGAGTCTGGAGTGTCTGATTAAGGAGTTTTGATTTTTGTCCAGTAGACAATCAGGGGCCATTGAATGCTCTGAGCATGGTAGTGACAGGATGGATGCAATATTGGGAATTAGACACTTTCAGATAAACTGGAGAGAAGGACCAGCACCAACAAGGTGTCCGCTCTAAAAAGTTTATAGGCTTCTTGGGGAGGTAAGACTGATAGATATAGGGCTAGTCAGTTGGCTCAGTGGATTAAAGCACCTGCATAGGCAGACACGGGCCAGGTGTTCAATCCCCGGCCTGCTGTGCTGGCCCTGCCCCTGGGGTGCACTGAGATGGTGATTGAGACTGGGCATAGTGGTGCATGCTTGTAATCCTAGTGCTTGGGAGGCTGAAAACAGGAGGATCACTACCAGTACAACCCACATAATGGGACCCTGTAGACCCTATAGACCCTATCCTAAACACATTAAAAAAGGAAGACAAAACAAAAATTGATGGATATGAAATAACACCAGAATTACCCAGGTAGGTAGAATCCATGGCTGTTTTTAATTAAACCAGCCAATTGGCATTGACTGCTACTTGAGAAGGGGTTCTGGGGTAGGGGAAAGAGAACAGATTGTGGGGTAAAAAGAGGGGGTCTTGTGTCTTTTGCTCAGTGGCTGAGTGACCTTAGCCCATGTTCTTTATTCATGAAGTGAGCTGTAACTATTATAAGAAAGGTAGGCAGGTGCCAATTGTGTGTGTCCTACTGACAAAAGGATGTGTCCTGGGAGACAGGCACTTTCTCATTCTGTCTTTACAACAACCCATCTTATGGACAAGGCAGTGATGCTCAGAAAAGTTGGGACAGCAAGCTGGATGCAGTGACATGCAGTTATCGTACCACGCTACCTGTACAGTCCCAGCAGGCAGGAGGATAGCTTGAACCTTGCGAGTTCTAAGCCAGCCCAGGCAACATAAGTAGATCACATCTCAGCCCGGTGTGGTGGCGTACACCTGTAATCCCAGCACTTGGGAGGCTGAGGCAAGAGGATCGCTGTGAGTTCGAGACCAGTCTGGGTTACAAAAGTTGAGTTCAAGGCCAGCCTGAACTGCATAGTGAGACCCTGTCTCAAAAAAAAAAAAATAAGAAGTAGATCACATCTCTTAAAAAAAAAATGAAATAAAATAGAGATTAATAGACCTGTGATCTCAGAGCCCTGACTCTGTGTCAGCAGTGACTAGACAGGCCTAGAAGGGCATATCAGGTTCAGAAAGAGACAGAAATCTAGACAGGGCTGGGCATGAACTTGTAATCCAACTACAGGAAAATCACGTTTGAACACAACCTGGGCAACTTAGCAAGACTACCTCAAAATTTGAAGATAAAAAGGGATGGCTAGGTGTGGTGGCACACGCCTGTAATCCCAACATAGGAGGCTGAGGCAGGAGGATCATTGTGAGTTCAAGACCAGCCTAGGCTACAAAGTGAGCTCAAGGTCAGCCTGAACTGCATAGTGAGACCCGGTCTCAAAAACCATAAGTAAATAAATAGGGCTATGGATATAGCTCAGTACTACCTAGGTCTGATCCCTAGTACTACAGAAAAGGGAAGGAAGGGCCAGCCAAATAGCTCAGCAGCAGATTACAGCACCTTCTTAGGCACCTTCTTAGGGACTGGGTTTGATCCTGGTGTGCTGTTCCACGCCAGTTCCGGGGTATACTAAGACAGCAATTGACACGGGACATGGTGGTGTGTGCCTATAATCCCAGCACTTGGGAAGCTGAAAACAGAAGGATCACTATGAGTCCTATTTGTGTAGTGAGACCCTGTAGACCCTGTACTAAATACATTTTTAAAAAAAAGAAAGAAAGAAAGAAAAGGGAGGGAGAGAGGAGGAAGGAAGGAAGGAAAGGAGGGAGGGAGGGAAGGAGGGAAGGAAGGAAAAGAAGCAAAGGCCTGCAACTGGAAGCTGCCAGCCCATGGATGCAGCAGGACCAGACTCAACTACATGAGAGTCTGAATTGCAGGGACAGCAACCTCTAGTGAAAACAATGCCTGGGCTGAGGTGGCCCCTGCTTCTCTAGCTCCTGCCCTGGCTTGTGCTGCTGAGCCCTCTCCCCAGCCCTCTGGCTCCTGCCCTGGCCATTTTCCCTGGCTGCACCAAGGACTCAGAGGAGTCCTTGTTCCAGCAACCTCCTCTTCCTTCCACCAGGTTTTTTGTGAACTTTCCCTCTGCCAAGCAGTACTTCAGCCAGTTCAAACACATGGAGGACCCACTGGAAATGGAGCAAAGCCCCCAGCTGCGGAAGCATGCATGCCGGGTCATGGGGGCCCTCAATACCGTGGTAGAGAACCTGCATGACCCAGACAAGGTGTCCTCTGTGCTGGCTCTTGTGGGCAAAGCCCACGCCCTCAAGCACAAGGTGGAGCCCGTATACTTCAAGGTAGGCCACTGGGGAACCCTGACACCCACAACCCTCTCTGCCCGGATGGCTCCCAGCCCGTACCTCTGGGAGACGGCAGTGCCTGACAGGAGGGAAGGGTTGGGCCACCCCAAGAGTACATGGCTGCCACAGCTGCCAGGCCCTTGGGCCAGGACCCATCCCTTGGCCAGCACGGGAAGAAGTAGATCTGGGGGCCACAGGGTTGGGGTGCCTGGACATTCACACTGCTTTCTCCCTTTGCCCCCAGATCCTCTCTGGGGTCATTCTGGAGGTGATTTCTGAGGAGTGTGCCAATGACTTCCCACCAGAGACGCAGAGAGCCTGGGCCAAGCTGCGTGGCCTCATCTACAGCCACGTGACCGCTGCCTACAAGGAAGTGGGCTGGGTACAGCAGGTCCCCAACACCACCATGTGAGGAGGCGGTGAGGGTGGGCTGGGCAACTTCCGTTCTCTCCTCGGGCCAGAGGGCTGACACATTTAAGGCATAATAAGAAATAGTCTACCAGACAGCCTCTCTGACTTCAGGCCCCACCAGCTACCACCCGAGCCTACCCGACCCAGGCCAAACTCCTCAGGGCAAAGTCGGTCCCTTCTCTAGACCAAGGGAGCCCAGGACCCCAGGCCTCTGCTACCCAGGCAGAGAGGTACCAGAGGTGAGAGCAGCTGCTGAGGCTTCGAAGCAGCGCTAGCCAGCTGTGGCCACTTCTCAGCACTAACCACATGGGCCTGTTTTGCCATCTAACACTGACCGGTGCTCCCACCAGCCTTGGCCTCAACAGGGCCAGAGCCAGTAGGGTCACGAGGACATGTGCCCACGCACACATGCCCAGGCCCACGCAGGACCTGCATGGGCGGCACTCACATGCACGCCAGAGGGGATGTTTACTTCCAGGCTGAACCTGAGGCCAGCTCCCAGTCCGGGGCTCAAGGAGGGTGGCCAGCCTCCATGACTCCAGCTGGGGGTGCGCGCGCCAGAGACGTGGCAGGCGGCTGGGAACACTCTCGGCCCTGGGGAGGGTTCCGCGGCCTATGGAAGCTGAATAGAAGGGTGGAGCAGGGCTGGAGTAGGAAGCGGTTGAGGAGGGAGGTGGGAATGGAAGCCAAGGGTCAGCCAACAGCTCAGGACACATGCTGTAAAGAAACATTCCCTGCAGTTTCCCATGGAAGAGGCAGTGTCTCATCCCCAAGGTCTGCACGGGCCTCCTGCTCCCGAGCCTCTCAAGCCTCTAGGACAGGCCAGCTCCCAGGAGGACCAGGAGGAGGAAGAAAAAGAAAAAGTCCTCCCAGGGTAGCGGGTGGGCCAGGCCTTTCAGCCTTTCTGCTACTGACCAGGGCAGACAGGGAGCTTGCACTGCATCCTCCCCCACATCGGCAGCGCCCCAGGAGAGTTCCGGGGAACTTGGGGCTGCAGACTGGCCAACTCCAGATGTCCACAGCTGGGCGCGCCTGCCCCAGACCCTTGAGTGGATGAAGCACAGGAGCTTTTTACCTGTGGCGGGGATGGTATTACAACCTGGAGAGCTAGGGTTAACCCCAACCAGAAGCTGCTACCCTGAGGGACCATGGAGGAGCTGGTGGGAGGAGGTGTGGGGGAGGGACTCATCCTCCCTCCCACTCCTCTCCCCAGGAGGCTCTGCCGCCCCCAGATGGGTTTGTTTATAGCTGGGAGACAAGACTTCCTGCTTTTTGAGAAAAGGGCTTTTTTATGGGGGCCTAGAGGGACTGCAGAGAGAGCTGGCGGCTTTGCCTCAGTGAATCAGAAGCACATGGCAGGCACCCCCCTTCTCCTACCCCAGCTGGACCCCAGGGACATAGATGGAGCCAAATGCCAAATATTAAGAAATGCAGAAATCGCCTGGTCTGCCCTTGTTTCTGCTTGTGGACCGGATGGAGATGGGCTATGTGGAGGACAGGCCGCAGCAAGCGCACTGAGGTCCCCAGCCACATATAAAGGGGTTGTGCCCCACCCTTCTCCACCTTCCGCCCCACCCTGGTCTCCCAAGAGAATGAGACCCCTGAAAGGCAAGAGTCTTGGGTCCCAGGCCCGCAGACCCCCACACACCTCCAGCCTCCCGCAGGCTCAGCGGGTGGGAGGGAGGGAGCTCAGAGCTGACTTCGGAGGCTGTGTCCAACTGCTCTTATCTGGGAGCAGTGGTGGGCCAGACGCCACTGTTTATTGAACTGTCTCTGCTTCAGGGTGTGGGCTCCGCTGTGTGGGCGGAGGGTGGCCGGGTGGGATATGTGCGTGCACATGGACTGGTATAGCAAAGATCTCAGCAGGCACAACACGGTGGAGTTCACTTCACAGTGACTAGAAAAAGGATCAGATTGATAGGGCGCTTCACAGCTCCCGAGACGCTGTTTTACCCTGTCTCCATTCTCAAGCAGGCAGGCAAGGCAAACATCCACGTTGCAGTAGGAAGGGTCTATAGCCAGGCGTGGTGGCGCACGCCTGTAATCCCAGCACTTGGGAGGCTGAGGCAGGAGGGTCAGTGCGAGTTTGAGACCAGCCTGGGCTACAAAAGTGAGCTCAAGGCCAGCCTGAACTTCATAGCAAGACCCTGTCTCAAAAAGACCAAAAAAAAAAAAGGAACGGTCTAGGACTCCCCTGGGGGCCACCAGACTCACACAGCTGTCTGCTGGCACAGGGAAGACGAACTGGGGCCTAAAGACTGCTTCTCATCGCACATGCTGGATGACGGCAGGAAGTGCCCTGCCTGCCACCCCCAGGTCCCCCGCCCAGGTTCCCTGACCCGTGTAACCTATTCCCTCCATCTCCTGTCTTGTCCACAGCCCACCTACCACGCTGCCCTCTTCAGGGCCGTAGGACTCCTCCCAGCTTCCCCCTCCCTGGCAGCACCTTGAGCAGAAGGCCAAGTTCTGAAGACCCTCCTGGACCCTTCATGTCTGGGTGCCAAGGAAGTTGGAGGAACCCTGACTCTTCTTCCCCGAAGAAGGCGTCTGCCACAGTCCCCTGAGCTGCCGGGAGACAGCAGTGGCTGCCCAGATGCTGACCCCAGGGCAGCAGGGCGGGCGGGGACCCTTCCACCTTGCAGAGCGGGGCCCACTCTTAGCTTTTCTACTCACTGTTAGAGAAGGACCTAGCTGAGCGGCTGGCGGGAAGCGGGACCGGGCTGCGAGTCACTCGGGAACCAACTCGCCCGTTTCATTGTGCCACCCAGCATGCAGGTCTGCACCTCACCACCTAGAGTATCACGCACACATGTCTCCCATATACTCTACAAATATATTCTATATACAATCTATATAAATATATATATATATATACACACACATACATATCTATCTTGTATGTCTGAGGCCTGGGACCCTCTGTCTTGCCCACGGATGTGTGAGACCTGGGGGTCCTGGTCACACTTCATGTAGAGCGTTCTGGAGCAGACAGAGTCCACAGCAGTGCCAAGTATCAGCCTGAATTGCAGAGTAGGGGTGACCCAGCTGCCTGGCTCCCCACATTCCTGCTGATTATCCTAGAATTGGCAAAAGGGCAGAGCAAAAGGGCCAGAAGCTTCCCGCTGGGTGACCACTAGGGCAGGGACACCAGTAAAGAAGGCTGGAATGCCAGCCTGTCTGCTGGTCCTGGGGCATAGCGCTAAGGCTCGCAGGAGAGCCACAGGGCCTCCTTGTCTCTCCCCAGGCTGCCAGTGGGTCCTGTGGGAGCATCTGCATTGGCCTCACCGGGCACCCCTCTATGTGCCCCTTGGTCACAGGCATCATCCCAGAGGGAGTTCTGCTGCTGTGACTACCGTGCCTGCATTCTTCCTGTCCATCTTCATGCTGTCATCGTGTAACTGCTGTCTTCCTTTTGTAGTTTCTGATGTTTGTAATCAGACCCATCTGTGTCATTAAACAGACCCGTTCTTCCTGTATCCGGGGACTCACTCTTCCGTCTGTCCCGGCCACCTGCCTCCTCCTTAGTGCTGGGGTCCAGCCTTTTCCTTGAAAGACCCCAAAGGCACCCTCGGCCTGTGTCTCAGCCTCTCTAAATGGGCCCACCTCTGCTGTGGGGGCCTCACTGTTTAATCTAATTTTTATTTTATTTTATTTTATTTTTTTCTTGTTTCAGAACTTTTGTTTCTTTCTTTATTTTTATGGCCGGCTCAGCCTGCCCTGAGGGCAGGGCTGGCGCAGCATGTGGTGCCGGGGATCGAACCGCGGTCCCTGTAGCCGCCCAAGCTTTCCTAAGCAGGCACTTTAGACCCCTGAGCCATCCTGCCAGGCCCCCTCACTGTTTAATCTAGAGCACAAGGCGGAAAGCTAGAAGCTGGGGGTTTTGTAGGCACCAGGAGAGCATCACCCCAAACACAGAGTACTCTGGGTGAGACAGGCTTGGCCTGCTGAATGCTTGTCATGCCAGCACTTGCTGAGGCTGAGGCAGGCTGGCCCTGTTTCAAAATAAAAAAGGAATGAAAGGGTTGGAGATGTAGTTTAACATAAGGGCCCCGAGTTTAATCATCAGAACCTCAAAAGAGGGAAGGGGGAAAGATTTTCTTCTAGAAAGCTCTTCTCAAGAAGATAAATGGGAGAAATGAGGAGAGAGAAGGGGAGAGATGTCTAGGCTGCAGCCCTGCTGGTCTGAGTGCTACAATCATGGCACCTGGTCCTAGATCTGAACATGGCCCCATGCAGGGATCGTTGATCATGGGCCCTGCTGTTCCGCTCAGAGTAGAGGCTCTCAGAAAAGAGGGCGGCCTTCAGGATTCTGCCTGAAGCCCGTACTCCCACCAGCCCTCAGCCCTACCCTGTCAGGGGCCACAGTGGGCAGCGAGGATGGCCAGGTCCCCACCCGGAGCACAGCCCTGCAGGAGAAGCAGGAAGCAGCCTCTGACCCTTGGGACAGCTTTGGGCTGCCTGGGAAGACTCAGCCGACACAGACACACAGGAAACCCAGCTCGGCACTGTGAACTCAAAGGCAGGCTGCACCTTCCTCTCCTCGGCCAGCCTGGCAGGGCAAATGAATGCTGGACAGAAATCCCAAGAATAAATAAATACCACTCTTAGAAAGCAAGACAACTACAAGGGCCAAGAGGGAGCTGTGAACTGAAAGATGGCGGGCACAGGGTGCTGGCAGGGCAGGCCGCGGGTCGGGAAGGCAGCAGGGAGATGGGCAGGGCTCCAGCCTTGGACAGTCGCCTACTGCTGTGTGGCCTCCAGCAATCCACTCAGCCTCTCTGAGGCTCTTTGTAACTTAAAATAGTAGTGAGCCATACGGGGTGGCGGGTAACAGTCCCTAGAGACAAAGACCCATCCCCACAGCAGTTCCCAAAAAGGCCCTGAACTGGTAGAAACTGAGATCTTGCCTGCAGTTGTGGCCTGCCAAAAGCCTGCAGCAGGAAGATCTCAAGTCTGAGTCTATCCTGGGGAATTTAGCAAGACCCTGTCTCAAAATTTTTAAAAAGATATGATTTAGGGGGTAGGGCCATAGCTCAGCACAAAGGCCCTGGGTTCAATCCCCACTACTGAAAAAAGGATGAAAAGATACTTGAGATTACTGGATCCGACTCTGAGGAAAATCTGCCTCCTGGCTGCTGGGAGGAGGACACTAGTCGTAGCCCCGACCCAACTAGGGCAGGACAAGGGGAGCTGGGTGGGCTATGGGCTGTGTGCAGCAAAAACAGCTCGTAAGATTCTGTCCCGTGCCCCACATTCAGGCCTGAGCTTAGCCCAGCAACTGGGCCAGCTCCCCCTGGCCAGCTCTGGCTGTGAACGATGGGGTGTCGAGAACTGGGATCCTGGGGCGACACTGCGGTGTGGCGGCGAGGCTCTGCAGCGACCCCTGCTGGCCGTAGCAGGAACTGCGTTGAAGCGGCCTGAACGGGGACTTCCTCCAGCTTGTTGCAACAGCTCCCCCAGGGTCACTAAAACAGCAAGCACTGTGGTAGTTTGAGCTTGGCAGCACAGATACTAAGAAACTGAAATGATACAGAGGAGTGTACCAAATCTGCGCATTAATATTGCACCAATTGGAGAAGCGTTCCTTTTTCCTGGGTTTAGCAAGACCCTGTCTCAAATTTTTAATTTTAAAAGGCGGGGTGGTGGTGGGGGAGACGACGGTGCAACTCCTTGGTGCAAAGCTTACTTAGCATCTTAGTTACTTTTTACTCGTTGCTGGGACAAATACCCGACACTCAAAATGAAGGAAGGAAAGGTTTATTTAGCTCACAGTTACTGAAGGTTTCAGTCCATGTTCAGCTGGCCCAAGGCTGAGTGGAACAGAGCAGAGAGCATCCAGTTCATGGCAGCAGAACAGCAACAAAATGGTAACAGAGGCAGCCAGCCAATCAGGGAAGCACAGCAATAGCCTGAGTCTGTTTCTCTGTCTCTCTTTAAATTACATCAGGCTCTCTGCCTTAGCCTATCTGCTTCAGGTCACACCTATAATTCCCAGCAGTACTCAGACCGATAATCTCATCAGTACTAAAACACATAATCCCAGTGACTCATGAGTCAACTCTCAATCTATAGAAGTCCCTGCCCCGTGATTGCATGAGGCTTTGCGGGGATAGCTGGACATAAACCATAAGACTTAGTTTGCTCTAGACCCCGAGTTTTGTCCTCAGCACTGCAACCCTCCCCGCCCCCCAGCAACCCATGAACAAGTGGCTGAATGTGCTGGAATGCAGTGTATCCTAGCATTCGGAGCTTTGAAGACAGGAGCTCAAGGCTAACCTGGACTACTTATCAAGGGTCTGTTTCAAAAGAGGAAAGAAGCCTGACTCTAAAACTTAAAAATGTTGGGCCAGTGAGACGGCTCAGTGGTCTAACACTCCTGCAGAGGAAGCTTAAGGCCAGTGCTGCGACCACTCCTCAATCCCTGGCACCACATGCTGTGCACTTCCACCCCAGGGTGGGCTGAGCCAGCCATAACATAAATAAATGAGGTTTAAGAGAAATAAGTAAACAAATTTAATAAATAAATAAATAAATAAATAAGACTTAAAAATGCTTTTGCCATAGTTTACTTCTTTTTGATACTGCCTGTTGAACTTAGGGCCCTCAAATGGAGGTACACCTCGTCCCTTTTTAAAATTTTATCTTTTGGACTGGGGAGACAGCTCAGTCGTCTAACCGCCTGCTTGGCAAGTGCAAGGATCCGGTTTTGATTCTCTGTACTGCATGCCATGCTGGCCCAGAACCCTGGGTACACAGTACCTGACTCCAAAACTGGGTGTGGTGGCACATGCCTATAATCACAGCCCTGGGGAGGCTGAGGCAGAAAGATCACTATGAGTCTGAGGTGCATAGCAGATCCTGTACCAAATAAAAAAGATTAAAATTTTATATTTTGAGATAACATCTCCCTAAATCACTAGGTTGCCCAGGTTGGACTGGAACCTTCCTGCCTCAGCCTCCCAGAGTACTACGATCAAAGGTGTGCATCACCATGCCATACCAAGACTGTTTTCTTTTTGTTGTTATTGTTGTTTTTTAATGTATTTCATTCTTACAGGGTCTCACTATGCAGCTTGGACTCAGTAGTTATCCTTTTGTTTTCTGCCTCCCCAGCACTGGGGTTACAGGCATATGCCACTATGTCCAGACTCTGGTTAGTTCAGTGTGCCCTGGGGACAGGGCTAGTATGACTTGTGATGCCAAGAATCAAAGGTCTCTGAGCTTGCCTAAGCAGGCACTTTAGTCTGCTGAGCTATCTCGCCAGCCCGAAAGACTGAATTTTGAATTTGGCCCAACATGATTCACTGCTGGATGACTCAGCTGATGGTATTGCAACTTCCCACAGGGAAATGCTCAGCAAGAACAGGTCAGGCAGGAGCTCTGCTCAGTGAGGACACAGGAGCCTCCAGTGGGGCTTGGACATTCCAGCCGGAAGCGAGACAGAGGTCAGGGCTGGAATTAAATCTGGGATTGCATGAGATCACCAGGGACCGAGTGTGGGAAGGAAGAGGCCCTGGACTTGAGGTTGGGGCAAAGACGCAGAGGGAGGAGGAGGACCAGGGCAGGGAGGGAGCCAGCCTGCACTGCTGGGGAGAGGATTCCGCCAGCCCTGGCCAGCTGTGTCTGCGCCACTTCTGCTGGAGGACAGATAGCAAGGCGGTGCCTGGGGACCACAGGATCAGAGCTGTGGGGAGGGTGGGTGGAAGGCAGGGATGAGGCAGAGACAGGAAGGGGCTCAGGAGACATGAGGTCGGAGGAGAGGCACCAGCCAGGCTGGGCCCCATCCTTGCCAGGGACAGAACTAGAGCCACAGATGGTGGCATAGGGGCCAGGGTGACCACAGCTTGGAAGTCCCCAAGAAAAGCAAAAGTCAGGGTGTCTTCATCTGCCTGGACAGCTATAGCAGTTTACTAAATACAAGTGACCTACAACAATAGATTTTTAAATTTAATTTTGGTACTGAGGCTTGAACCTAGGGCCATTGTACTAAGTGAGCTATACCCCCAGCTCCTTCATATTTATTCATTTTGTTGAAGCTGGATCTCAGTAAGTGAACTCAAGGGGCCAGCAAGATAGCTCAGTGTTCTAAAGTGCCTGCTTAGGCAAGCTCAGGCAAATGTATAGAGACTGCATTTGGATCCCCAGCACTACATGCTGCGCCAGCCTCACCCCCAGGGTGGGCTAAGCCGACCACACACAGAGAGACAGACAGACAGACAGACAGACAGACAGACACACACACACACACACACACACACACACGTGAACTCAAGGCCAGCCTGAACTGCACAGTGAGACCCTATCTAAAAATAATGTTTATTGTTTTAAAACAATGTTTTTTTATTTTTATTTTTTATTTTTTGGCTGGCTGAGGCTGCCTAAAGGGTAGGTCTCATGCTCCCTGTGGGAGTGGGGATCGAACCATGGTCCCCAGTGCCTGAGAGAGTTTGCCGAATCATGTGCTTTAACCAACTGAGCTACCTAGCAAGCCCCCAAAACAATGTTTTTTAAAATTTTTAAAAAATAATGTTTTCCTTTAATTGTATTTCAGAAAACTTAGGACAGAAAAGAATCCCTCTAACCCCAAACCCTTCCCAGTTTTCTGTATATCTTTGGGACACCCTGCATTTAGCTGCTTTTCATTTCATCTGCATGTGAAGTCTTTGAAGTTACATTCACAGTAGCTTTGCATGATTTGCAAAGTAATATGCAGTCATTATGGGAATTTGGGGAAAGAAACAACAGGGAGGACCCAGGAAACAGACACCGCAATCAAAAGCCCGAGAAACGGTCTGGGCTCGGACGCTAGAAATCAGCTGTGGTCCCTGTCACCAGAAGCCAAGAGCTGACCTTAAAGGCCAGCTTTCACCATCCTGGGAGTTTTGCAAGGCAAGAGATTGGGCTGTGGCAAACTGGCTGGGGGTTGGGTTCTGCCCAGCAATCACTGACTTTCAGGAACTTAAACCAGAAAGTTTCCCAAAGCCCTGCACTTGGAAGGAACCAATCAGAGACTTAGCTTCAGTACTTCTCAGAGGACTCAAGCTGGCTTCTGATAGACTGGCTTAGACGTGACATCAGACTGAGGAGGGGGAGTCACCGCCAGTCATTGGCTTGGCACCACTGTGTTCTCTTTTTCGCTCTGGTCCCTGCTCCTCCTGTAAAATGGAACTTCTTTTCCAATTTATAATTGGCCTATACTCACCCTGCAGAGCATGTGTCTTTTCCTACTTTTAATAAATGTAAAACCTGGGGCCCGGCAGGATGGCTCAGTGGTGCTAAAGCACCTGCTTAGGAAAGCTTGGGCGGCTGCAGGGACCACGGTTTGATCCCCAGCACCACATGCCGAGCCAGCCCTGCCCTCAGGGTGGGCTGAGCCAGCCATAAAAATGAGTGAATAAGCAAACAAAGGTTCTGAAACAAGAAAAAAAAATGTAAAACCTTACTACCTTTTAGGCTTATCATGACCAATTCTTTTTTTTAAGATTTATGTATTTATTTGGTACAGGATCTTGATACACAGCTCGAACTCATAGTGATCCTCTGGACTCAGCCTCCCCAGTGCTGGGATTACAGGCATGTGCCACCACACCCAGTTTCAGTGGCCAGCATGGCACAGGGCCAGTGCTACATGTGGTACTGGGAATCGAACCCTGGTCCTTGAGCTTGTCAGGCAGGTGCTTACACCGCTGAGCTATCTCCCTGGCCCCCTTGATCAATTCTTTGTTCTAGACAGAAAGAACCTGAAACCACCTCCAGAAGTAGACTCTAGCACTCCAGGACCCCTTAACCTTAGTGCCTTTGAAAAAAGACTTCAGGGAAGACACAGCCATGCAGAAGTATGGTAGGATTTACTGTAGACCAGGAGATGTATGACTTCACGCAGGAAGGCATCTGCACAGTGCATCTCTGGGTATCTTTCTCTGCACTTCCTCTGCAAGTATTCCTCCTAGGAGGCGGCCCACACCTGTAATCCCAGCCCTTTGGAGGCTGAGGCAGGTGGAACACCACGAGTTCAAGCCCTGCCTGGGCCACACGGTGAGTTCAAGGCTTCCTAAATTCCTATACATAGAAAGACTTTTCAAAAAAAAAAGGGGGGGGTGGTTGTGGGGAGGTCTGTCCAAGAAGCTCAGCAGACTAAAGTGCCTGAAATCAGGCACAGGGGCCAGGGGTTCGATCCCCAGGCCTGCCGTGCGCTGAGATCGCAACTGAGGCAGGGCATGGTGGCACACATGCCTGTAATTCCAGCTCTTGGGAAGCTGTAAACAGATCACAACTAATAGTGAGACCCTAAACACCCTGTAGTCCCTTCCCTAAAATACAAAACAAAACAAGAGCCAGTAAGAAAAAAGAAGAAGAGAAAACCAGAGCCAGTAAGATAGCTCAGCAGACTAAGCACCTATTTTGGCAAGCACAGGGACCAGGTGCATAGTGAGACCCTGTACCAGATACATAAAATGAGGGGAAAAAAACAAGTGGCTGCAACAGTGGGATCTTAAAGGAGGAGTTAATGGCACTGCATTTTATTGTAATTAACTTTGTTGTTTTAGTTGTTTTTTTGTGTGTGAGACAGGGTCTCACTAGGTAGTCCAGGCTGGCCTCCAACACATGACAACCCTCCTGCCTCAGCCTCCTGAGTGCTGAGGTTATGGGTATGCACCAGCACATCGTGCTCTTTTTATTTTGTTAACTGTATCAGTCACTGTCTTTTCTTTTTCTTTCTTTCTTTTTTTTTTTTTTTTTT